>CM076574.1:1352737771-1353034027 GCA_034641835.2 Pinus albicaulis | reverse complement strand
CAATGCCTTAGATTTCATGAAATCTAAGATCGTTTTGTTGGTTTCCATGATCTCTCTCTTTCTGGTGGTCCACTACTCTTTAAATGATTTCGTTTTGTTTTAAAAAAAAAAATATTTGTTTTATTTTGTTCAATTGTTATTATGTTGAATTGTCATGTTTGTTTGTTTATATAGATATAGATATATTTTAAAATCTAAAAATAAAATAAAATGGAATCTTATCTTAAAAAAAAAGGTTAGTTGTCAAAAAGAAATATTTTTTTTTAATAATAATATATATGATATATATATTATTATTATTTTGTGGGAATTTTTATTATTTTTTAGTATTTTTTTTAAAACTAAAATTAAAAGAAAACTAAATTTTATCTAAATTTTTTTAAGATGATCTTTCGCTTATTCACAAAATTCTTTATTGCAGATCAATTTTCCAGCGAGAGTATTTTTATTTGAAATAAATCAATAGATTTTCTGATCTTCCCCGACCGCACTAAGCGTAGGAAGAGAGCATACTAAGCTCTTGATTTGTTTTTATTTATGCGTGTTAGAGTGTATGGATAATAAAAAAAACTAAGATCTGCGATCAAACCTCACATTATCTACACTTTCTCTCGCAATGTCGCGGGGGCATTTAGACTCTCGAAGACAAATCTTTCGATAATCAAGCTCTTGGCTCACCCATGATACGAGCAAACAAGACATAGAAATGCAAATATGAAGCAGATCTTTTTTATTCATGATGATATTTAAAAAAAAGAAGACTAAAAGAAAATTCTACAAGGAAATTCTACGAGAAAATTCTACGACGAAATTATACGAGATCTCATTTTATTTTTTATTTTTAAGCTATTCTACATTAACTTGAAAGATGTTTTATTTTCTAAGTGGAAGAATGCTTCCATTGAAGCCATATCTACGGATTAAAAGTTTGAACATGCTCACATCAAGATTTAAAAAATTTTACGTTATCTTTTACAAGTATGTGAGTAACCTATCTTAGAGTTGGCTCAAGGTTATTGTCCTTGCTATCCAAGAAGTACCGTTCAACATTGTCAAATTCCTCATCGGTAGATGGATAAGTGAGAAATGGAGGATTTAAAATAAAAACCCGAATTTAAATTAACTATGTGCGAAAATAAAATAAAATGATCCAAACTTTGAACTTCCTTTATGAACCCGTTGTCACCAAGTTCCACAAATTAGTCCATAAAAACAAATGCATAAAATAATTACTAAATCCTTCTAGTTGCACTTCCCCGGCAACGGGGCCAAAATGTTAGTTTCTAATTGATGATGTCAATCGCAGTTCAATTTAATGTCAACCCTGGGAAGGTAAACTTAGAAGTGCTTATCTAAAATATATAGATCTAGAAAGATTCCTAATTTGTCCAAGATCTTATTTAGTTCCCTTACAAGAACATATTCATCAAGATCTCTTTCAACAACTAATCAAACCTAGATCTAACAATTGTCAAGATCGTAAGGTTCTCTTACAAGAACACTTGAATTTTAGGATCTCCTCCAATATTAGAACATTTAACAAAACTTAAAATCTGAAATGAAACAAACCTAAATCTAATAATTCTTCCGAGATCTTATGGTTCTCTTACAAAAACACTTTCAAATAAGATCCTTCCAATATTAGAACATTTAACAAAATTTAAAAGTTGAAATCAAACAAAAACATAAATTAAGTTATACCTAAAATAAGCAAATAAGCATGCAATTGAGGCCATGGGGGCCCTCCATAACTCCACAAGCACACCACTTCAAAGGATACTCGGATGTAGAAGAAAAATCGAAGTATGATTCTTTATTTCAAAATATCCATTACAAACCAACTCTAAGGTTACAACTCTAAGCTTCTAAAATTACATACTCCAAAAAATTCTAAGATTACAAAACTTACAAATGGAGGATATTGTACTCTATTTATACAATGGGATGAGTAACAAAACTCATAATGATGATCCACTAATCTCTCTTTAGTTCAATACATCTCTCAACCATCTAGACACATAACCCCTTTTTTCCTTGATTTTCTCAATGAGGTTTATCTTATCAAATTTGAATTTGATCATTCAAGGCCACATAAAGGTGTCTTGGAAAATTCCTTGGACCTACACATGTCACAAAAACAATCCACTTTCCATATATGAAGTAAAATATATTATTTTCTAATATTTAATCAAGAATTTCTCTTAAAAAATGCTTAAAAAATAAATAATATTTGGAAGATATAAATGAGACCCATTAATGGTGAACAATAGGAAAAAATGAAGTGACATGGTGGTGAATAATGAGTGATATAATGGAAGCATAGGTGAAAAATGTATGGTAATGAGTGATATTTGTATGAAATGTTGAAGCCCAAACACCTATCCTACTTGACCATATTACCCAACCAAAACAAACAACAAACCCTACACTTAACAACTAACCTAAAATCAACCCTAATCAGCAAACAAGTTTATATCTTTGCACATATAATAGAGAGGGCCCTCTCTAAGTCTAGGAAGGCTAGGTCCTATGATTCCAAAGATTGGTTCCATGTTACTCCCGTCATTTGGTATACCAATCTACCAAATCACTGGACACTAACATGGCTTAAGGGTTAAGGGGTTAGGGGGTTAAGGGTTTACAGATGTTTAAGGTTTAGGGGTTAAATGGGTTAGGGGTTTTAGAGGTTTAGGTGTTAAATGTGTTAGGGGTTGGGAATTTTTGCTAAGGATTCAAGCTCCATGGAAAAATATAAAGTCATAAAAAACCTTAATGGTTTGGAAGATATTTCTATAATACCTTTCCTAATAGACAATCCCCATTGGATATAGGATTCCAAAGTTGTATTTGTAGCAAGTAGTTCATCTTGAAAGGTGGAGGGAACTGAACACAAAGTGGAAGGCAAAATTATATTGTTAAAAAAATTAAGACTAATTGTGGAAAACTATCAAAAGGAATATTTGGGGATAGAGGGAAAAAGAAGTACGACTATGAAATGGAGCCCTAAGAATAATAGGGAGGCTCAAAATATAGTTCACCCATGAAAATTATGGTTTTGAAAAAGTGATAGGGTTATGAGGTTCGATAAGAAGCTAGCCCACAAAAGAGTGCTTATCATTTACAAATTAGATATGATAATAATCCTAGAGCCTACTACCCACCAACTTGTAGAGTAGTTGTAGAGGAGTCCTCAAGGTACCAATTAGGAAAAAAATTATTTAAAAAAGAAAAAAAATTGATGCACCACGTAAACTTGCCATCAATAGATCAAGAAATAAATTAAAATCATACATTACAGAGTTGACCCCCGAGTCTGAAAGTAATGGTTCATTTTGTTCATACTTTTTTTCTGAAATGTTAGAGGTGTTTTCTTTTATGTTGTGTTTCTTGGGGCACCCTCATAGTATCAGCACGACCCAACTCTGACATGACCCGAACGCGTTTCTCCGGGCACCATCACACGACCTAACCCAACCCGACCCTCCGAACGTCGAAGTCACGAGGAGAAAATGGAAAACGGGTCGCAACACCATCCTTCTTCATAGCAACTACATAGTTGATGTAGTATGCATTGTATTTTGGGAGGTGGTTTTTTTTCCCGCTAGGTTGTCCCTCTTATTTCACCCTTATGATATTGTGTATTAATGCATAATTTATTTCATGAGTACTTGACATGGCCACAAATTATTGGGACTCATTGATTTTATTTTTTGTACATGAGTACTTAACATAGATGAGAATTGCTAGGACTCGTTTAGTAACATACTCCCTAGTTGGGTTGTGGGGTGGTGTTGGGGTACATTACACTCATCACTTCATTAAGGCACACACTCGGCCATCATTATACCCTCCTCCATACATTATTAGGGGTACATATGACCACTTTTCATTCACTATTGGGCATTCCCTATCATTTTTCAAAGTCTTTATTTTTAGGTTTTTCTATTTTAATATGCGGCTCCACCTAGGATGGCATGTGGCACTAACTAGACTATAGTTGGAGGATTAAATGGATAATTCCACTCCATTGATTCATACTACCTAATTCAAATACCTTCCTAGAGTGAGTATGTACTTCCTCCCTACTTCATAGCGCTTATTCGTCATTTTTTCTCTCTCTCCTCTCCTTGTTAAGTTGCCTTTTATTCCTATTTTGGAGTTCAACAAAGTTTATCTAGTTATTATTTTTCATGCAAGAGTCATTAATTAGTTTTGATTGATTTCTAACTCCACTTACTTCTAGTTCACTTTATTTTTAGAATATTTTGCTAATTTTTGGCTCTCCCAATCTAATTTAACTTATTTGCAAACTAGAGAAAGTGATTTTTCAGATATACCAAGTGCATGCACATGGACTCCCAACCCAATTTGAATTAGTTGGTATTGTGGAGAGTCTCCTTGGTTTATTACTCAATTTCTCAACAATTTTATTCTCTTTTATTTCTTGTTTTTTAAGTATCTACGTGTGTGTTTGTTCACATTTATATCTTGTTATTGTGCTTACAATCCAACACATCCCTCTTGGAGATGTTAGGTGATTCTCACACGACCCGACCCGCACTCGCACGACAATCCAACATATCCTTGGGCACCCTAAAAGGACTCGCCCCGACCTGCCTAAATGTGTTTCCATGGGCACCCTCACATAGCACGACCCGACCCGACTCGCCCGAACTCACTTCCTTAGGTGCCCTCACATGAACCAACCTTACCCGCATAAATGCGTTTCCTCGGGGTGCCCTCACACGAACTCAAACTGACCTAGCCCACATAAACGGATTTCCTTGGGCACCCTCACATGACTCGACTCGACCCGACCCACCTAAACATGTTTCCTTAGGCACCCTCACATAACACGACCCGACCCAACCCGAACCAACCCCCCGAATGCGTTTCCTTGGGCGCCTCGCATGACACGACCCAACCCGACCCGATCCACTCGAACGTGTTTTCATGGGCACCCTCACACGACATGAATCGATTCGACCAACTCAAACACATTTCCTCGCGCCTCACATGACACGACCCGACCCGACCCGAACGAACCCACCCGAACGTGTTTCTTTGGGCGCCCTCACACGACCCCAACACAACTTGACTCGGATGCATTCCTTGGGCTCCCTCACATAACTCCAACCCGACCTAACCTACCCGAATGAATTTCCTTGGACACCCCCTGCATGGTATGGCATGACCTCGACCCGACCCGAACCGAACCAAACATGTTTCCTTGGGCGCCATCACATGACCCGACCCTACCCAACTCGCCCGAATGTCAAAGGCACGAGGGAGAAATGGAAAACATGTCACATGAATGTGCACAAGGCACATGGGCGGCCATAAATTATCATTTTTGATATGGCCTTCGTCACATGATCCGACTCGAACATGTTTCTCGTGGCACCCTCACACGGCATGACTCAACCCACCTAAATGAAGGGCGCATGAGGGAGAAAATAGAAAACAGATCACACACACATGCACAAGGAACATAGATGGTCACAAACTTAGAATTTTTTATATGACCACCATCACACGACCCGACCCGACCCGACCTAACCCAACTCCGACCCACCCAAATTTTTTTCCTTGCGTGCCCTCACACGACCCAACACAACTCGATCGTGACGCATTCCTCGGGGCACCCTCACACGACTCCGACTCGACACGACCCCCTTGAACACGTTTCCTTGGGCACCCTCATAGTACAACACAACCCGACCCGACCCAACCCGAGTGTGTTTCCTTAGGCGCCATCACACAACTCGACCCAACTCAACTCAACTCACCCGAACGTCGAAGGCACGAGGGAAAAAATAGAAAACAAAGTCGCACAAATGTGCACAAGGCACACAAGTGGTTAGATCTTATAATTTTTTGATATGGCCACCCTCACACAACCCTACCCGACTTGACCCGACATGCCCGAACGCGTTTCCATGGGTGCCCTCACATGACCCTACCCTACCCGACCCACCCCCGTCCCGCCCGAATGCGTTTCCTTAGGTGACCTCACATGGAATGACTTGACTTGACCCACCCGAATTCATTTCCTTAGGTGCCCTCACACAGCCCGGACTCCAACCCACATGAACATGTTTCCTTGGGTACTCGACACGACTCGACTCAACCCAACCCACTCTAACGTGTTTTCTTGGGCACCCTCACATGACACAATCCGACCCGACCCGACCTACCCGAACGTGTTTCCTTGGGAACCCTCACATGACACAACCCAACCCTACCCGGCCTACTTCAATGCATTTTCTTGGGTGCCCTCACTCGACCGAACGTGTTTCTTAGGCGACCCTCACACAAGCACAACCAAACTAGACTCGGACCCACCCAAACATGTTTCGTTGGGCGCCCTCATATGACCCAACACGACCCAAACCGAACGCATTCCTTGGGCACCCTCACACGATCCAACCCTACCTGACCCACTCAAATGCATTTCATTGGGTGACCTCGACGCATGTGTATGACCCAACTCCGACCCAACTTGAAGGCATTTCCTTGGGCACCATCACATGACCCGACCGACCCGACCGAATATCAAAGGCATGAGGGAGAAAATGGAAAACAGGTCACACAAGCATGCAAAAGGCACATTGGTAGTCACAACTTAGCATTTTTTTTACGGCCTTCCTCACATGATCTCGACCCGAACGTGTTTCATGCGACGTCCTCACACAACATGACCCAACCCACCCAAACGAAGGGCGCATGAGGGAGCAAACGGAAAACGGATCGCACAAACATGCACAAGAGCCATGGATGGTCACTATTGTGGCTAATTTACATTTTCATTTCCAATTCTCAAAATTAAAAATAATTAAAAATAATATATATATAATGTTTTAAAAATAAAAAATGAATTAAGTCTTCATAAGCTAAAAAGAACTTTCGATTTATATGAGAAACATTAATTTTATATTTCTGAGTATGTCAAAGGTGGGCCCAACCATTATTGTAAATAGCATGCAACTCATCAGACTGGAGATGAGATGTTGGAAAAGAGAAGTCGATCGGGAGGAACTCGCAAAGTCACAAACACCCCGACGGATAATTCACGGTGGTGCTTCCATAGTTGACCGTGACGTAGGCTCGTTGACTCAAATCAACCGCCCAGGATCACGACGGGTAGCAGCAACGCCGAGGGGCTCGCCGTACTTGATGTGCCCCCGTGGTGATGTAAGAGACCAGAGAATGATGTTAGCAAGTGAGCCGACTCATTGTCCGCATCGATCTCCGTACTTGTCTTTTCATTTTGTTAATGATTGTCCCGCCCCTTATTCCACCACGCCTATAAATACTGAGTCAAAATCGTTATTTTTTACCTTTTCACCTCATTTTAAATAGTTTAAATCTGTCTTAGTCACCCTAATCATCCTCGATCCTCTATTGAGAGTTAGACCAATCATCATACTAAGTGTTAACATGGCCAATTCATCCCTATCTCGGTTCATCTAGCCATATTCCCCTCATGGATATAGAACAGGACATAATAGACAAACGTTGCACGATTGAACATTTGCCTCTCGTATCAACAGAGTTATCTTAACCAACACAATTCCCTTGTCTTCACAACCATGGTCAGAGTTTGGAGTATTTTCTACATGTATCCCAAGAACCCATATTGTTCCTAAATTCATTCACTAGCTAGCATCTTAATTATACCCCAACAAGTGTTTTTTAATGAATAATTTGGGAGAAAGTGTCTTCCCTGTGTTTCATCCTTGTTAATTCGTCTAGCCTTCCTGCTACCCGCATTCTAAGTCATATTTTAGTTCCACTTTGAAGAGTCATTGACAACAAATTATGACAATCTTGCAAGGCAAGATTACACACTTATTATTTTCTTCGAAGCGTAACTAGAGAGGTTTTCTCCAGTATGAAAAGGTATTCCCGTTTGGAAAATTTTGATGCATAAATCAAACTTGTATTTCAATTTTTGTCGTAAATTATTGGAAAGGAAGATGCTTCTCAAATTTATGGATCAAAGGTGTTTGAATCGTTTTGCTTTGATGATGAAGCTTGAAGTAGTGTTAGAAATCCCATAATTTTTGGAGGAGAATATTAATTCTCAATTCATGAGCTTAACTTTGACAGTTCATTCAAATTTCCTTCAATTTTTACTTATCTCGTCTATGTATCAAAAATGCAGAAAGATTTTTTGAATTTTGTATTTAATATTATGGACTCAAACAAGAAAAGGCAAGTTAGTAGTATTTTTGACAGTAACCCGTGTAAGGAATGAACCTAGAGATGGGGGGTTGTTTGATTTTGTTGCTTACTACTTGCCAATTTCTTATAAAATTTTGAATGGGATTCTTCCCCCATGTTTTATGCCTAAAGGTTAGGAATTCTTTCAACTCAAGAATAGTTGCGTATATGGAGATTGTTTTTTTTTAAGATTATTCGGAGATTAGATTGTATGGGGTGATGGTTGAACCTTATAGATTTCCTTCTCTTGTCCCTATGAGAATTTTTGACTTAGAATGTATTAGAAAAATTTTAAATGTGGATCAAATTAACTTTGTGCTAATGAAGAAAGGAAATTTATTTAAATTTCCCATGACTCGTTGGACCCTTCATAGTGAATATGAGGCAATCCGCAAAAAGAGGCAAACCGGATGTTAGAAGGCATGTATTTATTTGCTAGGAGAAAAGTGGGCTTATGATCCATATTAGGTGATTTCTAAAAGGAGGGTTGAGAATGGTGATTTTTGTTTTACTCATGAGAGTAAGCCAGGAATTGAAAATTTGGCTAATAAGGGTACTGCAAAAAAATGAAAACTCTATAATTGAAACTCCTACTATCTCCGAAAAGGGAAATAAAAGAGACAGAGAAAATAATGATGATACAGAGGAGCAAGGAGCTCGAAGAGGGATAAGCTAAGTGAAGAAGTTCCATATGCACAACCAAGGTTGTCAATTCAATTGGAATAAATACATAATACACCAACTTTACACCATCCGGATATGAAGTTTTTCATGATCGAGTACCATAAAGCAAGTTTTTTCCCAAACTCGCTAAGAAGAATCAAAATATTAGAGAAAGCATGGAGGCTCAAGCTGAGTCTCAATTAACCCCCGATCGTACTAGATTTTTAATTTCTACGGATTTAGAAAAAGAGCAGTTGAAGAATGATTTTTCACACCTATCCGAAATGATAGTAGGGTCATCAAGCAATTGCGGTGGATCGTCAATTTAATTGTTGATGCCAAGAATATTCCTTACTCGATAAAATCAATTTACATATGAAAATTGGTTTATTGATTGCTAATGATTTGACTAAAACTAGTGTAGTTGCAAGTAAAGATGAAATCATGTTGGGAAAAGGTGATCAAGTAGATGAAGCTCAGTGAAATCTAATTCTGAGTTCTCTCCACTCAAAATAAATAATTAAAGAAGATAATTATGAAAATTGGAGTAGATCCCACCGACGGATCAACTATGTAGAATTTGTTACGGAGTGCGTAATTAGAAGTAAATGTACTTAGAAAGAATCTAAAGCTTCCTAATGGAGAAAACCCAATGACAAATCTCGTGTAGCATAAGTGGAATCTCAAAAGGAGAAGCTATTACGACAAAGTGTTGCAGAAATATGAAGAGTATTTCCAAATTGAAAGAAGCACTAACTAGGTTACAAGGGAAAAATTAACTCTCATGTGTATACGCTTTATCGACTGAAATCGATGACCCAACTTCTAAGATATCGCAATTTGAGTATTGAGTTGAAATATGGCATATATTGACGGAAGAAAGCTCAAAGTGATCTTGATACAACTATGAAGGTTATAAGGGCTAATGATAAATAAATTGTAATATCAAAGGACACCGCAGAAAATACAGTAACATATTATCACGACTTGTGAAAAAAATAAAGAGTCTCAAAGAAAATTTAAAGGGGGAATATGTCCCTAATTGAAGCTAAACACATTCTTTGGAATTAGATTATTGAAGTGATCAAAAGAGTGTTGGAATCTCTAGTACTTATTTCAAAAGAGAAGAGTATAATCAGTAGATCTTCAAGGGTTTGTACTAGCCGAGAAACACAAAATGCATGATAGAGCCATCTAGGCTAAGAAATTAATATATTTTTTCAACTCCGAATCCGATCAAGGACTGGGAACATGAGATAAAAAGATATAACATTATGTGTTCTAGAAATTAACAAGGTTATAGTAAAGAATGCAGACATGAAGTCAACGTAGAAAGAAGTTGACGAGAGATAAAGAAAGCAGAGACAAATTCAACACTATATTTGATAAAAAGAACCAAGGCTAGATTTCCATATTGTCGTGGACCCTAGCGTGGTAACTTATTATCCCGAGAAATAGATGAAACTCGGTTTGTGGAATCAAAAAGTAAAATTTATAATACTCATGAGAATACCGCAATTTTTAAAAGGGACAACAATTATCAATCCCGCATAAGGGTTTTCAGTTTTTATGGATGGTCAAAACTCGTTTCCGGACAAGCCTACTTGCAAGAGGATCACCGCTTTATATTGGAACATCAAAATTTAATTAATTCCCCGAGGAAAAATGTTAAACTCGGAAGAAATGCAGAAAATGGATGACCAATCTTCCCGAAGATGCATCGCAACAAATGATATTCACAAGACCACATCAACAACAAAGGGAAGCACATCAACAACAAAATAAATTCAAAAGACATCATGATATTTCTATTTATTATTGTATTTTCTTCTTTTTTTAGAAAGAAGGTTATAATGTTACCCTCGATTGTAATGAAAGTAGTTGATAGAGGAAATAAGAAATTTATGTAGTTTCGGGAAGTTTTGACGATTTGCAAGATATTTTTTGAATGTATTTAAGAAAGATGAAAATGAAGAAGAATGGTTCGGAGTTTTGGAACCTCCGGAAGACTATATTTTTGTACTTATTTCTCTAAAGAATTAATGAAAGAAGTATCAAATTTCAGCAATTGTTGATGGTGGCTTGTCTTTCATGTGTCATTTTATGTTATTTCTTCTATTAATGAAGTGAATTAATGAAGTTGCGTGTCTCTCGAATTACATTTGTGAGTAAGATTTAAATATCCTTAATGTGGACTCCTTCACTCCATCTTCTTTTATTCATAAATTCTCTCCGAAACTTAAGGTAATAGATTATCGTGTTCACAACATGTTATCTTAAGTTCCCCTCACAATTCTTCTTATTCATTCACATTTCGTAAATTAAAGGCATTGTGAAATCTTTTATTTTTTTCCGTAGCATTAAGGGTTTTAAAACTAATTTACAAAGGAAAAGAATGAAGAACATATGATAAAGATTGTTTTTGTAATATATTGTTAAAACTTTCTTAAGCATTGATTCCTTTCCACAACCAAGGGGTTTTCTCTTAAGAATCAATAGGAAAATCTTATAATTTTTTATACTCGCACCCTCACGCGACCTCGACCCGACTCCGACCCAACCCGAACGAACGTGTTTCCTTGGATGGCCTCACATGGCACATGACCGAACCGGACCCGACTTGACCCGACCCACCCGAACACGTTTCCTTGGGTGCCCTCACACAACCCAACACGATCCGACCCGGACGTGTTCCCCTCACACTACCCAAACCCAAACCAACCCAACCCACTTGAACGCATTTCCTTGGGCACCCTCACATAGAGACATGAACCGACTCGAGCCGACCCAAACACATTTCCTTGGGCACCATCACATGTCTTGACAAAACTCGAACAAATGTGTTTCCTGGAAGGCCTCACATGACACGACCCGACTAGACCCAACCCGACCCGCTCGAATGTGTTTCATTGGGTGCCATCACATGACCCAACACAACCCGACCCGGACGCGCTCCTTGGGCGCCCTCATATGACTTGACACGACCTGACCCGACGCATTCCTCGGGGCACCCTCACATGACCCGACACGACCCGACCCACCCGAGCAAAGCGTTTACTTGGGCACCGTCACATGGTACAACCTCGACCCGAACACATTTACTTGGGTGCCATCACATGAAAACATCACTACTCCGATGATGTTTTCATAGACTTTCGCACTTATGAATACATCCAAAAGCATCGCATTCCAATGAAATCCCAAAACGTCTCTATTCCGAGGCTTCCTTCATAAACGTTTCACTTCGACGACATCCCAAAACGTCGCACTTCCAACGACAAACAAAAACATTGATATTCCGATGGTTCCGAAAATAAACATTGCTATTTTGACGATGCTCCCGAAATTTCACTATTCCAACGATACCCCCGAATGTCGCTATTCCGAAGATACTCCCCTAAACGTTGCTATAGAGACACTTTTTGAGCGAGATTAAAAAAAATTGAGAAAAAATTGGGGAACTTTCCGAAAATACCTAAAAATCGTCGAAAACTAAAGTGTTGGAAAAATTGATCATATGTACTAGTGGCTAACATTGGCTCCATCTAAGGATGAAAACTCCTTCAAGAGGTGTTAAGAACACCATATATTAGGTAGCATTACCATTCGACAATAGATTCACTATAACTACAATCCTCAAACCGAAAACTAAAATGTACATCTTAAACTCGCAAACTTTACCGGAAACTAACATTGAAAACGATGCTCAAAATATTGAGATTATTCATCACACCTTACCTACTCTAATTTATCCATAAAGCACTTGATCAAGTGAAATTGAAGATCCAATGTAGTCATTCAAGGAAATGAATACCGAGTGATTCTTGTATTCCACTCCAACAGCATAAAGAAATATTGAATAAATGGAAACTCAAAATGAAATATGAGCCCAAAACCTCGTGTTAGTGAAAACAACAAACTCCACCTTTTATGATGCTTGCAAAAGACAACCTAAGGGGTCTTGAAAATAATGAAACATTACCGCTTATTGATCAACAAAAATAAGGGAGACACTTTCAGATACAATGGATGATTTTTATTCTTCATTTTGTTGATCCTTCTTAAATAAAAATGTAGCAATGTTATATCATCCGTATCGTAAACAAGATTTGTATGTTCTTGCATATCTTTATTTGAGGTAGACAAATCAACATGAACAAAAATATCTACAAGTGGGTTTTCATGTATATCGTAAAAATATTTGTATTGACTTTGAAAAAAATATATATCTTGATCATTTGAAGGCTCTTGAACATGTTTATCAAACTCAATACAACAAAATTGTTGTACAATCGTTTCTCACCTCAACGGATAAATCATGACTCTTTAGAGTTTCTTTACAAGAAAACTCAAAAATTATGATCTCGCAGATATTTCTTCTTGAATTAAAAACTCGAAGAGGATAGGGATGAAGGGTAGCTGGACAAAAAAAATCATATATATCTTGATCTCTTTGAATATTGGAAATACTACCGCAAATTATCATAAACTTCGAAATATGGAATATCAATGTCATCCTTTGAAGAATTCTACTCAAATTCATTGTCATCCAAGGTAGAATCCATGATCTTCTCATGGCGAGTGAAAAATGGTTTTCATTCAAAGCATCCAAAATTTCATCATCCATAAACTCTTCATCACCATAAGCACTTTCTAGCTCTTTAATAAAATTCTCAAATTGATAACAACAATCCTCAATCAAAAGCAAAGAAGGATTGGTTTCTATATACTTCTAAAAAAATATTGAGTGAAAATCATTGAGAGAATAAATACAACCAGGAGGCAAGCTTTCATACCAAAACCCCGATTTTTCTTCTAATGTGATCATGAACATATTCATTAAAAAAATCTTCATGAAAATTAATCTTCATCTTACGCACATGCATTTGAAAATATTATTAAATGAAGTGTAGCATCATCACCTTTTCCATATCTAACTTTTGGCAAGTATGTTTCCAATCTACCCGAGGCATGGGATTTGAAAACCTCGGAACATGATCTCGATGCACAAGAGCATACCTATCATTCCTTCTTTACGCTTGTATCCATTTTGAAAATAGTTAAGTCACCAATAGTTCTTTGAAGCTACCAGCTTTTTTTAACAATGGAGTTGCCATGAAAACTCGAACTTTTTGGATTCTTCGCCATTGTAGTCGCTAGTGAAAGATGCACAACCTTTCTTGTTCTCGACCATTTTTCACCATAAAAAATCGTAGCTAATCGCTATCATTATTTGCCAAGAAAAAAATTATCCTTCACTCCCAACCAACAACGCCAAAAAATTTTATCACTCTCCGCAACTTCCCAAGGCTGAAAATGGGATCGGAGAAAGGTAACCACATACTATGCTTTAGGTTAGGTAGCTACCCCTACTAGACCAGAGAGGGATCTCATCTGTCATCTTTTGTAGTCAAAGGAATGACTGAAATATATAATTATATTAGGCTAGGTATGTAAGGTCATAAATAGGATTTGTTTGATGTTTTAAGTGTTGGATAGAAATTTTAGTGAGAAGACCGTGTGTGAGGTTTTTTTTGGTCTAAATTCCAAGGTCAATTTAGTGCAGTAATATGTGAGGCTAGATAGGTATTAAAGCATGTGTTGTCATTCCTAGAGATAGCCTTGAGTTGTGGAAAGACCAAAGGCTTAGGACATCTTATATAGCAAGGAGAATATGATATAACATGGAAAGTTATCTAGAAAAAGGCTCTCATGCTATCTCATGTAAACAAGAAAGTTTAGTTTGGATGGAACCCGAATCCTTAAAACTTCAACACAAAGAAAGCAATACTGCAGAGGCAAAGTGAGAATTCCTAATAGAAACGTATCGTATAATTCAAAGACAACTTTCGTAAAAAGGGATGGATTCTAAAATACTTCGCGTAGATGAATAATCGTAGAGGGTGTTTTCACCGTGTATGAAATATAGAAAGAATACTAGTCACACGAGATGAAATCCAGTAAATGAATATCAACATGTAATGGGCTTATAATAACAAGAATCCACACATGACAATAGCTTTAAAGATAACATTCCATAATAGCTAATATAGAAGAAGTACGTATCGAAGTGAAAAATGAAAACAGAGCTATCATGCCCTGAGCAATATTTAAAGTGCTAGACAAGTTTTAGCATGAGTATCAACTATGATAAATTCATATAATACCAAAGTGAGCTACTCGCATTCCGGAACATGATACAAGAGAAATGGATGTAAACGAAATGAACAATTAAGCTATAACACATAAGGGAGAGTTACAAACTATAAAGCATAAATGCCGTAATCCTCATTAAAGATGAAACTCCTCATCACCGAGACCCAAACGAGCTCTTCGCATTTATATCAAAATTTCAACAAGATGCATACATAATTCTTTTCTCAGTGTATTCTTCCCGAAAACTCGGAACCATTTTTTCCTATTGGTTTGTTTCTTATATAGAACCTTTAAAACTCGAGCGGGAAGATATTTTGGGAAAAATATCTTCCTCGCTTGCTAGTAATCGCTTTGGAGTCTTAATCAAAAATTAACCAAAATTCATGATGAGGGATGGAGCTTCTCATCATTTACAGAGTTAGGCTCACGACCATTTCAAAACAAAATATTTAAAACTTGTCTTTAACAAGAAGTAAAATGCAAGAGTGAAATGTGAATTCCACTCAAAATTTGAAAGTAACAAAGTAAAATAAAAGTAAAGGCCGCTAGGTCCAAATCATGAGTTAACCATGTTCACTCGGTGTGACGGAGTTGATGCGATTGCTCGACATAGGTAGTGGACATTTTTTGATGAGATCGGCTAATAGGCCGGCATATTTGGTGCACCTTATCTAATCCCAAACCCTCAAATTTATTAGCATGTCTGAAAGAGGAAGAGGTAAAAAAACCATAGAGCAAAAGTGGAAGTGACCCGTGTCCGAGAGTTCCCCGGAACCGGGTCCGAATGGTGGAGGCTTCGGGAAACCAGGAATGTCTAGAACAACGCCGGTTTGAGACATTAACCATAAGAAAGAAACACATCCCCCGGAGGTTTTCCCAAAACCATCCATACCTAATAAACTCTGCGATGAGAGCAAGGATAGGCTAGACTTCTTCTTTGAATAGACTCAAGGGGAATGACTCTACCGAAGGGAGGGCCGTGGTCCGATCATCGGTTATGGAGGCAATGAAATTGCCCTCGCTATTTCCATGGAAATTTTGCAAACGAGGGGTCGAGTAACTTCACTAAAATTGACGTAGTTTGAACCGGTAGGAAAACGAAGGGCTTTTTCTCGATAATATCGGGGGAAAGAGTGAATATCCTATTCCCTTTGAGCCGAGAGGAACATGCCCCGATGTTCTTCGTAGGCATCCCCCGAGCCAACAGATAAATTTGACCACCGGATAAACCGGAGGGGTTAATTTGATGATACGTACCTAACGAACCACCTAATACCTATACCGTTTTCGACATGTCTCCTAAAAAGTTCATGCTTGATATCGCTAATGGGAAATGGATACCGTGGGTCATAGATATCGTCTTGTTGGTCTAAGAAAGGTTTGAAACTCGGAGGATTTCTAGTTTCACGTACTTAGGGAGTCTCCGCTCCGACTTCTTGGTTGTGACCTTACCCATGACCAACATAGAAATTTTAAAAACAAAAGGAAACCGCAGGGAATGTGAGAGATGGAATACCGCATAGTAGGAAATTTGCTCTGGAAAGTGACGCGGGGTACCGACGATGGGATGAGGTGGACTCGGTACTAGGCTCCCACTTTTGTTTATATCGTAGTCTGAAAAACTCTGAATATTTTTACCGTAGTAAAAGATGGAAGACCATTATATAGAACTAAGGGAGCTTGAGAAAAGGTGGAATGGTGAAGCAATTTGGGTAAATGCCGTAAGGACACCGACACAGACATGCGGTGTGTAGGAATTGGGTGTTAGACTTCGAGTAGGTAAACACCGCGTGTTTGGGTTAAATATCGATATGGGCCTTAGTACCGATATCCTAAGAACTTACCTTACCTTTTCGTCATGGTGACAGCTCCCGCCCTTAGAACACTAGCCCCTCATGGAATGCGAAGTGCATATTGTGACAACTTTAAAACCCATGCTTTATTCCCCGTATAACACTCGCCTCGTGTTGACCCTCTTGACACGTCATCAAATTTCGGGGGGTAAGGCTCGCGCTTGCTCCTCCGCTTCGTGACCCTGAATTACACTTGTGAATCCTTTGCCGCCGTGTATAAAGTGAATGCGGGACTCGTTATATATTCTTTCCCTTTGTTTCTTTTATATCTTCACTCGCTAATGTTCAAAGTCCTTATATATTTCCGCTCTATTATAGAAATGCACTTATCCTTTTCTCGCACGTCACTTAGCTCGCCGCTATAGCGACTTCAAACTTTAGCCATGAGTAATGCTATCCGGTGCTTTTCTCCAGCATAAATTTAATTAAAATGTTAAGGGAAAACTATATAATCAACATTGACTCCACTGGGGACAAGACGTTCATTCTTGGGTGTGTCGAGAACCCTCACGGCACCACTTGTTAACCTTTTCTCGTAGACACCACTCTCTCTGCACTTTTTCTTTTTCTCTTCATGATTCTTCACAACAAATGTCATTAAAAACAAAGATAAAAGCAGATAACTAATATACAGAAAGATAATACATCGTGCTCTCTCACTGGATCAAAACCGCGAAGTAAGGTTTGAGGAACTAACCATTTACCGGGGTGTCAAGCAAGTCACCCTACAAATTTTCTAACTTGAATGTGTTGTTTCCCCCCTCGCTCCACAACCTTGAAGGGGCCAAACCATAATGGGTCAAATTTACCATGCTTCCCATTCTCTCGCTCTTCGAATATCCCATCCGAGCACTAAATCCCCAAACTACATTTTCTTGTCCTTAGCGTGCTAGTCAAATAGATCTTTCATCTTATCCCGATATTTGGTTAGCCTCCGACTCACCTCGATTTCGTGTTTCTTCCAACTCTACCAGCCGATTGATTCTTCTCGGTTATATCATCGTGCTCTTCTTGGCTTTCCCGCATGAATCCGGCTATTGGTAAAGCCAAATGTATGGGAAAGACTATCGCTCTTCCATATGCCAATTCATATGGGGACTTCCCCGTTTATCTCTTGTTGGTGATCCTATTGGCCCATAAAGAAAATTTTTAGCTGAATCCCAATTTTTTTTGATTTTCACTGATAGCTTTTATTCGAAAGGTTTCACCAGGGTCTTATTATAAGACTCTACCAGAGCCATTTCTTGTGGGTAATAGGCGGTGGAGTGACCCAATGCAATGTTATATTGCTGCGTGTTTCGACAAACTTAGCAGACAGTTTAAAGGCCTAGGCATTTTTAGTCACTATCTTCGCGATGTACCTGAATTTGGATATAATATTTTCTTCCATAAACTTCATCACCACTGAGTATCTATTGCATTCCTCGTAGGTATAGCCTCCATTCATTTTGTGAAATAATCAGTAGCAGCTTAATATCCACTTCTACCGACCACTCGATGTAGGATGAATCTCACCAATAAAGTCAATCCTCCATTGCTCGGAATGGTTCGTCCACATGTACAAGGATCATGCGGGGTAGGGGTGCCAATATCCGTCTCTCCGCAAATTTTTGGCATTTTTCACAAACTCCGACCCGAGCAAACACATCTCCAAAGAGTTTGGGCCAGTAAGAAACTAGCTTTCAAAATTTTGTGAGTAGTAGCTCTCCACATCGTAATGACCCCCATAGATACCTTCATGAAATTCAAACCATTATATTTTCTACCTCATCTTCTCGTGAGGCACAGGGAGCAGGGATACCCGAAGGATATCGCCGTACATCCAACCATTGGCAACAACAAATTTATGTGATTTCAACCTTAGTGTTCGTATTTAGCTTTGTCACGACTAGAGGGGCATCCGAGAGTCGAAGATACTCCACAATCTCCTTATACCATCGGACTAATGAGATACTTCATATGAATTCTTCTAAGTAGTTGTCTCTATCCCCCGCTATTATTCCATCTTCTAGGACTCCCTAATTAGCTATCATGGACATATTTATACCCGTAGCTCCCGACAGCTTTGACTTTGACAGGGATTTTGGCTAACCCTTGTCCTTTAATCAACTTGGTAGGGTGAATGTCCAGCTCATATTATTGTATTTTGGCAATCCATTTCCCCCTTTTTTCCTTCGCTATCTCCTTGGATGAGGATGTCCTTCACTGAGCTGTGGGGCACAAATGCGTGATGTGTGATTGCGTAACATACATTCGTAACACCTTAAGAGACTTCATCGTGGCGTAAGCTTGCTTTTCTAGTATGTTGTATTTCAATTCGCATCACGAGCACTCTAGTCAAGAAAGTGATGGGCTGATCATGCCCCTCCTCATTTTTCTCGAAATAAAACTCCCGCCACCGTAAGAGGTGATGGAAATGAAAAAAATCATGAAGGGTTTAGCATAGTCCGGGTCCAGCCCAAAGACTGGGGCTTCGCAAAGGCATTTTTTATTTTGGAGAAGGCCTCTTGTGATTCCCCGGGACCATTTTTACCTTGTTATTCTTCTTGAGCATGTTCTGTTATATGCCTCACTATCTCTACATAGTTAGGGATAAACCTTCTCGTAAAAGTTAATGCGCCCAAGGAACACCGCACCTCCTTTTTATTTCTAGGGAGAGAGATGCCATTTATGACTTCTACTCTCTTACCGTCAATTTTTACCCCATATTTGGTCACAATATGTCCCAAAATCTTGCCTTCTTCCAATGCAAACAATGAATTTCGTGGATTGAGAGAGAGACCGTACCTTATGCACTTATCAAAATTTCTACGCAAGTGTTCAATGTGCTCTACATCATCCTTTGAAAACACAAAGTGATATCATCGAGATAGACCACCACAAACTTATATTTCTCCCCAACAAAGGCAATTTCCATGGCCTTTTGGAAAGTGGCTCTTGCATTGATCAACTCCGAAAGGCATCTTGGCATACATAAATGTACCCCCGTGGTGTGGTGAAGGCAAGATTCTTCCTCGATATTCGGGAAGTACAACCACCCGATTGTAACCACAGTAAACCATCCATCATCGACATCCATGAAGCTCCCACTACTTTCTGCGGATATGATCCATCTTGGGCAGGTAATTATCCTTTAAGGATGCTCGATTTAAATTCCATAAATCAACACTCACCCTTATTTCTCCATTCTTTTTCCGTACAAGGACTAATTTTTGCCACCCACTTAGAGTACCTCAAAGGCACAATGATTTTGGCCTTCAATAAATTCTTAATCTCTTTCTCTATGGAGGGGAGCGACGGGTTATTCTATCTAAGCTTTTGTTTATGTGGCTTCGCATCTCCTTTTAGAGGAATTTTATGTTGCATGATGTTGATGTCGAAGGTTTTCTGTGTCCCGATAAGACCATGCAAACACATATTTGTATGATCGGAATAGTTTCGATAGAGCTCTTTATATTCCTCTCGGGACTTTCTTGGACAACTTCACAATTTTGGGGTCGGCATCGGTACCAAGGTTTAGGTCTTCTACCGATTATCTTCTATCACTTGTTTGGTCGTAGTGGGACATCATTTCTGTCAAAGAACCTTTCTAGAGGTACCATTCCTCTAGGTATAATGTTTCCTTTTAGTTGTACACTTTATGGTCAGCCCACCTTTTCTTCCCATTTGTTTTCCGAAATGTCTTTAGCTTCCTCTTCTTCGCAAGAAACTATCTCCATGTTTGAGAATTCCCCAACTATTTCCATAAACCTTTTCACTTGGTCTTCATCCTCAAAGACCTTCCAATGCTTGATGTTATCTGGATTTGATGGTCGATAGCGCACTTCAATTTCATATCTTAGGAGAGGGTTCTGAGGTGGATGAAATGTACTAGCACACACCTGCAAGGGAATTTTCCATCCTATTATGTTCTCTAGGCATAAACCTGGATTTTTAAATTCTAGAAAAAAAATTTCCACTCGCATCCCATACTTCGCTCCTATAAGTCCTCAACCTAGGGTGTTTCGTTTGGCACCGATTCTTCACTTGTCTAGCTACCGACTTTCGAATCTCCCAAAACTTTTAGACTCGGATGTTCATGCTTTCTAGTCGTCCGTAACCCTAACATAAGTGCTTCATATTTGGCCACATTATTAGTAGCTTCATATTATAACTTGAAATACAACGGGGCCCATTTTTCTCATAGGAGAAATCGCTGGTACTCAGACCCATTACCTTCTCTCGGAATTTGATCCATCAAAGTGAAGCGTCCAGTACTCCCTCGCTTCCCGACTCTCCGAGGATTGCTCAACCTCGATCGCAGCAATGGTTCTTGAGCATAATCTTGGTCTTCCTCCGCATTAGACATGAGAAATCCCCTTCTTTACTATAAATCGGTGAATTAACCGAGTTGTCGACCTTAGTAACCATCTTGACAAATCTTGTTTCCTATACAACCTCCTTTCCCTAGCCACCAAAATCCCGAAAATAGTAGCATATGTTAAGTCCACCTTGATTGACCCACCGATTTTGGTTCCCTAGGATCGTGATAGAAACATGTCGAAGCTGTAGCCGGGATGTCGACCCACCACTATATCCATTACCACGCTTTTTGGCTAGGATCTCGGGGCCAAATTGACCACCAAGTCCTCGATCATACCTAGGCATTTAACTCTTTTGGAATCAAATGAATATAGATCCTTGTATGGGATGGGTGATTTGTAATCCTAGTTGTTCCATGATCGACGAGGGCAATAGGTTATGGGAAGCTCCCGAATCTAACATACGCTTATGTAATAGCAAGTCATGAATTACTAAAGACACATAAAAAGGAGGATTAGAGGCATCTAATTCCTCAACATGGGGAGCCAAAAACAACCATGGGTATTTCTTCTTAAAGGTTTAGACTGCCTCGGGATATGGGGTCGCTTTCCTGGAGGGAGCATAAAGGAGGTGACCCCGAGACTGATATGCAGTCGCTTCAACAATTCAATCAAGGGAACCGGGATTTTGACCTTCTCAAGCTCCTTTTTGTAAACTAAAGGCGAAGAGGACTTTTTTGTTATAATCTCCTTTCGACTCTTTGCTTTGGACCAAGGGTTTGACTTCTTTCACTACGTACTTGGTATTAGGGGAGTGACTAGTTTTGAAGAGGAAGGAATTTGATCACTAGCCCGCAAAGATTCATTTAGAGGCCTCTTACCTTTATCTCGTGACCTTTTTTCACTCGTTATCTCCTTCCGAGCGCATGCTTCCCTCTCGGGGGCGCCTCTTCCTCCCCGATCCCCGAGTGCGAGTTCTTTTCCTAGAAGATCCGAGGTCATATCTTCTATTGAACTATGCTTGCATGAAATCAACGAACCGCTTGCAATAGTCATCGATCTCGCGGTCTTCGGTGTCTTTAGCCTTCCCTTCTTCTTGTAATGGAATCTCCATTCCATCACTTTCTTGCAAGGGACATTCTACTTCATCACTATTCGAATAAGCAAGGTATGGATCGTCTTGCTCATAAGTAGTGTCCCTGTGGGACCATCCGCTCGACCTTCCAAGTACAACGAGTGTGGTTCCCCGATATTGTTGCTCTTTTCGTTCCCTTTGCGTATTTGCAAGGGTGGTTTTCTATAATGAGGGTTGTAACCCCTATTTGGAGCATTCTGGAAATTCTTGGAGGATGAATTCTTGGCCTCAAGTTCAAGTTTGACCAGACTTACTTGAAAGATTCCTAATCATTTTGTTCATTTCTTCAATTTTGTTATCACCGACTCTCTCTTGGCCGTAAGTAGATACCTCTTATTTGCCCCTTGTTCTAGCATCTTGATCTGATTTTTCCCTTTCATTTCCTAGTTGTAGCAAAAACTAGCCTCCAATTCTAGCGCATTTGTCCGGGCATCATCTAGTTGAAGCATCAAAATCAAAGGTCGCCACAAACACCACCTTGGCTATGGTTTGATTAGGTTTCATTTTTGTTCTAAGGCTTGAGTAGAGCTTATTGAACCTATCGATGAATTATGGTACTCCCTTGTCATGTTTTTTATTGATTGCATTAAATTCGAGTGAGGCGATAACCATGGTCTTTCTTTTTCCCCTCATTTTCTCGAGAAAAGAATCTTCCATCCCTTCCCAAGTAGTGATGGAATGGTCTCCAAATTTCTTAAACCATTTTTCTAGCTTCTCCATCAAGAGATTGAAAAAATATTCTTAAGATCGCATCTAGATGTTCCACATTGAATTTCTCTCGCAAAAAGACAGCAAGACTTCAAGATGCTTTTGAGGTTCAATCTCATTTTCCCCCATTGAAACGGGGTAATATCTTCAAATAGTCTCGAGGCATATCATTCAATACTTGAGGCAATGCCCTCGGGGGCATACTTGTTCAACAAGAAACCAAGAACATTGGCCATTGGGGGTGGTGGAGGTAGTGCAAGAGTTTGATGTGTAAGTGGAGGAGGAGGTGGAAGTGAAGTGTGAATGACAATGGGAATGTATTGGACGGAGGCTTGAGGTGCCGATGGGAAAGATGGACTATTAATAGCAGATAACTCGGTGACTTTCTTTGGCCTCTTCGACCTCGGGAGTGGGGTGAAGAGTGTAGTGGGTGGTATCTATTGATTTAGCTTCGTCTATGATTTGGATATTTCTCAAAGGAGGACTATCCGAGAAGTAATCGGTATCTCCCACAAGGGAGTTGGGACCTTGAACTTGGGCTACTTGAGAGGAGGGGGATGGAAAGTCTTCTAAAGAGAATTCGAGGATCTCGTGTGAACCGATTATCTTTCCCTCCAACCTCTCCCTAGTGTAGGATCTTCTCCGGGTCGACATCGAAGGTATCTTTGGCCGAGACATATCTAACCTCGGTGTGGCTTTCGAGAAGCCAGGATCGCAAGTAATTTTATCTCGATAAATGACCGTGGAGTCGCTAAGGTGAGGGATATACAACTCTCAACTCTTCATGCTCACCTTTTTTGAAGAGTGAATAGATATTTTGTCGAGGCCCGTGGATTTAACTTTTTCTCAACTTCGTATCCTCAGGCAACGGCGCTCAAAAAAGATGTTGTCATTCCTAGAGACAACCTTGAGTTGTGAAAGATCAGGTGCCTAGGACATATTATATAGCAAGGAGCATATGATATAGTATGGAAAGTTATCCAAAAAAAAGGCTCTCGTGCTATCTCATGTAAACAAGAAAGTTTAATTTGGATGGAAACCGTAATCCTCAAAACTTCAAAGCACAAAGAAAGAAATATTGCAGAGGCAAAGTGCGAATCTCTAATAGAAACGTATCAGTACAATTCAAAGACATCTTTCCGTAAAGAGTGTCGGATTCTAAAATACTTTACAGAGATGAATAGTCGGAGGGTGTTTATCTGTGTATGAAATATAGAGAGAATACTAGTTGTCACCGAGATGAAATCCATGAAATGAATATCAACATGTAATGGGCTTATAATAACAAGAATCCACTCATGAAAATAGCTTTCAAGATAACATTCCATAATAGCTAATATAGAAGTACGGTTGAAGTGAAAAATGAAACAAACATATCATGCCCGAGCCATATTTAAAGTGCTAGACAATTTTTAGCATGAGTATCAACTATGATAAATTCATACCAAGACTAGTGAGCTACTCGCATTCCGCAGCATGATAAACATCGTTACTCGATGAAATAGGTAACCGTCATCATTACCTACTTTTTTTGGGTAGCATAAAAAAAGCACCCGATTTTGAAAAGTGGTGATGCAGAATCACCTTTTTTTTTTTGGAGCACATTTTTGACACTAATATTTTTATTTATGAAGTATGAATATTTGTTTTAAAATGTTAGTGATTTTCATGTTAATTTTGAAACGAATTGATGCAGCATCAACTTTTTTTTTTTAGAGCTGTGATTTTCATGCTAATTTTGAAACGTATTGATGGAGCATCAACCTTTTTTTTTTAGAGTGGTGATTTTCATGTTGGTAATAAAACACAAAACTTAGATAAAAAATATATATATAAAAACAATAAAAAAAACAATAAAAATGTAAAACATATTAACTCGTGAAAATAAAAAATTTAAACAAAAATAAATAAATAAAACAAAAAAAAAATATCTTCGAAAAATTATATCAAAAGAAATGACAAAATTTGAAAAAAACACATAATTTAAAGAAAAAAAACAAAAATTAACAAAAAAAAAATTTAAAAAAAACATCAAAACTTTTTTTCTAAGTTATTAAAAATCCATATAATTAAAAAAATAATTTAAAATAGAAAATTTAAAAATAATTTAAATTAAAAAATTAAAAATTTAGATAAAAAATAAATACAAAAAAGAAAAAATTAAATTTAAAATTTAAATTAAAAAAAAATAATAATAATAAGAAAACAAAATACAAATTTTAAAATTAACCAAAAAAAAAAATTTAAAATTGAAGAAGAAAATTAAAATATAAGAATTATAATAAAAAAAAACTATCATTAAAAAAACAAAAAAAAAGAAAAAAACCACGTGCAAATAATTAAAAAACAAATATCCATAAATTTTCTATTTTCTTCTAAATGAAACAATTTATAAATTTTAAAAATGAAAAACCAAATAAACTAAAAGATTTAAAAAAAAAAATTAAATTAAATTAAAATTTAATAAATTTAATGAATAAATTTTAAATTTAAAAAAATAATTAATCTAAAATGTTAAATTTGAAAAAAAATAAAAAAAAATTAAAACAAATTAATTTAAAATAAAAAAATTTGAATTAAAAAAAAATAATTTTAAATTTTCTGAATTAAAAAAATTAAAAATAAAAATAAAATAAAATTAAAAAAAATTATTAAAAAATAAAAAAAATAAAAAAAATAAAAGAATTTTTTTATTGTGATGGCGCCGCCAGTTGGCCTCCCGCACAGCTGGCGGCGGAGGCCGACAGCTGAGCGGGCGGGGGGCTGCAGCCCCCCAACCAGCAGCCGGCCTCCGCCGCCACCTGCCGGAGTTTATCCGGAATGCTCGCGCGGAGGCCGATTCCGAGAATCGCCCACTCACGCGGAGGCCGATCTCCGGAATCGCCCTAAGGACGATTCCCGGGAATCGCCTTCCCCGCGTGAGAGGCCGCATTCCAAGAATCGCCCTCCCGTTTGCTAGAGGCCGACTCGGAATCGCCCCGCCGCGGAGGCCGATTCCTCGGAATCGCTTCCCGCATCGCAAAGAGGGCGACTGAACGGGGCCAGATTTCCGGAATCGCCCTCCCGCCGCGGGAGGGTGATTCCCGGAAATCGCCCTCCTACCTAGCAGTCGACCTATGCCGTCACTTGGGTGGAAGGCCGATTGGCGGCGTCACCACGATCAAAAAATTATTATTTTTTTATTTTTTATTTTTTTAATTTGATTTTTTTAATTTTTTTTTTTAAATTCAAAAAATTTATTTATTTTTTTAATTTAAGTTTTATATTTGAAATTTAATTTGTTTTAATTTTTTTTTTTTTTAATTTTATTCATTTTTTTGTTTTTATTTATTTTTTTTTTTAATTTTGTTAATAATTTTTATTAAAAATTTTATTTTTTTTCAATTTAATTCATTTTTATTTTTTCATATTTTTTTTTTATTATTAAATTTTATGTTTAGTTTTTTCATTTAATTTTTTAAAATTTAGTAAATTTTGTATTTTTTTTTTTTAATTTATTTGAATTTAATATTTTTTTTTAATTTTTTGTTTTTTTATTATTATTTTTTTAATTACATAAAATTTTTATATTTTTTTTATTTCAATTAAAATTGTGAATTTAAAATTAGATTTTTTTTAAGTTAAAGTTAATATTTTCAAATTAATTTGTTTTTTATTTTATATATTTTTTTTAATTTATTTTTTTCAATTTTTCAATTTTTATTGATTTTTAAAGTTTTTTAACTTTTTATTTTAACAATGTTGTTTTTTTTTTCTCTATATTTAAAATTTATTTTTCATTTCAAAATTTATTTGTTTATTCATTTATTTATTAATATTTAATATTTTTTTTAATTTAATAAAATCTAAAATATATATATATATATATATATATATATATATATATATATATATATATATATATATATAATTTAAATTTAATATATTTTTGAAAATCTATTTGTTTTTTAATATATATATTTTTTAAATTTAATAATTTTTATTGTATTTTATTTTTCATTTTTCATTTTTAATTAATTTTGCACTTTTTTACTTTTAATTTCAATAATGTTTTTTTTTTTTTTAAATTTTTATTTTAAAGTTTTAAATTTATTAAAATTTAATATATTTCTTCAAGTTTTAAATTTATTTTAAAATTTAATTTTTTTTTTTAATTTAATAAACATTTTCTTTTTTCTTTTTTAAATTTAATTTCTGTATTTTATTTTTTATAATTTCTTTCTTTATTTTAACTTATTTTTCTTTTTAATTTGATATTTTTATTTTGTTTTTATTTTTATTTTTTTATTTCTATATATTTTGAAATTTTAATCTTTAAATTTATTTTTTATTTTTTATTTTTTCTTAAATTTTAGGTTTTTTTTAATGCTTGAATTAAGATTTTTATTTTGTTTTATTTTTTATTTTTTTATTCCTATATATTTTTATATTTTAAGCTTTAAATTTTTTTTATTTTTTTCTTAAATTTTAGGTTTTTTTAATGTTTGAATTTTAAAAATTAAAAAATGTTATTTCTATTTTTTAAAATGTCAAAATAATATTAATTTTTTTTGTTATTCCAACATCAACCGGTTTTGTTTTGAGGGTGTTTTTTCAATCCTTTTTTCAAGAAACAATTTTGTTTTTAGCATAATTTTATAAAATGTTGAAATTTGACCTTAAAAAAAAACCAAGTGCGTTCTGGAATACACTTTTTTGTTTTTGGGGTGTTTTTTCATGTTTTTTGAGTCTTTTTGGGATAGAGTTCCCGTTTTGAGGTTAGGTTACCTATTTCATCGGTAACAATGTTGATACAAGAGAAATGGATGTAAACGAAATGAACAATTAAGCTATAACACATAAGGGAGAGTTACAGACTCTAAAGCATAAAGGCTAAAATCCTCATTAAATATGAAACTCCTCATCACTGAGACCCAACGGGCTCTTCGCATTTATATCAAAATTTCAACAAGATGCATACATAATTCTTTCTCAGCGTATTCTTCTGAAAATATGGAACCCTTTTTCCTATTGGTTTGCTGCTTATATAGAATCTTCAGAAACCTAAGCGGGAAGATATTTTGGGAAAAATATCTTCCTCGCGTGCTAGTAATTAGTTTGGAGTCTTAATCAAAAGTAACCAAAATTCCTGATGAGGGATGGAGCTTCTCATCATTTACAGTTAGGCTCACGGCCGTTTCAAAACAAAATATTTAAAACTGTCTTTAACAAGAAGTAAAATGCAAGAGTGAAATGTGAATTCCACTCAAAATTTGAAAGTAACAAAGTAAAATAAAAGTAAAGGCCACTAGGGCCGAATCATGAGTTAACCATGTTCACTGGTGCGACAGAGTTGATGCAGTTGCTGACACAGGTGGTGGGACATTTGCTGATGATCTTGCTAACAGGCTAGCATATTTGGTGCACCTTATCTAATCCAAAATCCTCAAATTTATTAGCATGCTGAAAGAGGAAGAGGTAAAAAACCATAGAGAAAAAGCGGAAGCGACCCGTGTCTGAGAGTTCTTGGAACTGGGTCTGAATGGTGGAGGCCAAGAAACCAGGAATGTCTAGAACAACCCCGATTTGAGACATTAACCATAAGAAAGAAACACATCCCCTGGAGGTTTGCCCAAAACCATCCATACCTAATAAACCTGTGATGAGAGCAAGGATAGGTTGGAATTATTCTTTGAATAGACTCAGGGGGAGTGACTCTGCGGAAGGGAGGGCTGTGGTCTAATCGTCGGTTATAGAGGCGATGAAATCGCCCTACTGTTTCCATGGAAATTTTGCAAACCAAGGGGTCAGAGTAACTTCACTAAAACTGACATAGTTTGAACTGGTAGGAAAATGAAGGGCTTTTCTGTTAATATCAGGGGAAAGAGTGAATATCCTATTCCCTTGAGTTGAGAGGAACATGCCTCGACGTTCGTCGTAGGCGTCCCTGAGCCAACAGATAAATTGGACCACTGGATAAACTGGAGGGATAATTTGATGTTACAGACCCGACAGAACCACCCGATACCTATCCCTGTTTTTGACATGTCTCCTAAAAAGTTCAGGCTTGATACTGCTAATGGGAAATGGATACTGTGGGTCACAGATATCAGCTTGTTGTTCTAAGAAAGGTTCAAACCCTAGAGGATTTCTGGTTTCACAGACTTGGGGAGTCTCCGGCTCTGACTTCTTGGTTGTGACCTTACCCATGACCAACATGAAAATTTTAAAAACAAAAGGAAACCAGAGGGAATTTGAGGGATGGAATACCTGTGTAGTAGGAAATTTACTTGGGAATACGACGCGAGGGTATTGATAGTGACTGGGTGGACCTGGTACTGGGCTCCCACTTTTGTTTATACCGTAGTCGAAAACCTAAATATTTTACTGCAGTAAAAGACAGAGGACTGTTATATAGAACTGAGGGAGCTCGGGAAAATGTGGAATGGTGAAGCAAGTGGGGTAAGCGTCATAAGGACACTGACAGTGAGACATGTGGCGTGTAGGAATTGGGTGTTAGACTTCGAGTAGGTAAACACTGTGTGTCGGGTTAAATACCGAGATATCCTAAGAACTTACCTTACCTTTTCGTCGTGGTGATAGCTCTGCCTCATAACATAGCCCTCGTGGAATGCGAAGTGCATATTGTGACAGCTTTAAAACCTGTGCTTTATTCCCCGTATAACACTCGCCTCGTGTTGACCCTCTTGAGACGTCATCAAATTTCCGGGGGGGTAAGGCTCTGCCTCGCTCCTTCGTTTCGTGACCCCCCCGGAATTACACTTGCGGAATCCTTTGCCAACGTGTATAAAGTGAATGCACGCCCCGTTATATATTATTTCCCTTTGTTCCTTTTATATCTTCGCTCGGCTAATGTTCAAAGTCCTTATATATTTCTGCTCTATTATAGAAATGCGCTTATCCTTTTCTCGCACGTGACTTAGCTTAGCGCTATTTCTTTTTAGCCAACTTCAAACTTTAGCCATGAGTAATGCTATCAGGTGCTTTGCTCCACATAACTTTAATTAAAATGTTAAGGGTGAACTATATAATAAAAAACATGTTTAATAGGTCATTGAGTATAGGATGAAGTAAGAGAGATTCTGAATGATCAATAAGATGAATTCATTCATTTAGAAGAAAATAAACATAACATGTAAACCTTGTCTAAAACAAAGCATGGACAAACATGATTTTTCCTCATAAACTTACAAGATAAAAATATGGAAATATGTATATGAAAGAAGAAGATATATCATTTAGCATGAATAGGTAAACACACAGAAGAAAAAAAAATGCTCCAATTCATACCACAAGTATCTCAACAAAAGTTCTACAAATATGTCTTTCATTTCATTCCAAATTATTGATTACAAAAGCTCCACTGCAAAATGAGATTATCCAACTCCAAAAAAAGACTAAACAAACTATAGTTATAAAAAATATGGACTATGACACCTCATCAAGTTAAAATCCCATCCAAAATGGATCATAAATACACAAGATGAGTCATTTCCTATATTCTAGGGAGGTTAGAAACCATTCCCTAATTTTTATCTATGAACTAGGAGTGTTTGTCCCTTACATTAAATTACATATCCACTCATTATATGAGGCAAAAACCAACTCAATAAATCTAATTCCATCTCATAGGATATCAAAACCTCGAATTTGTGACCTTTTATGACCTTGACAAGTGTCCTGAGGAATCCAATGTTGATTTGTAAAATTTCCGACATAAGGGTAACATAAATTTGTAGAAGTGTAACAGAAGTTTGCAGGCACTTTTGAGGCACTTTTAGGAGTCCAAATACACTTATAGAGAACGATCAACTAGCCCTATGTGTCTATTTTTCAGAACATATTGATTTTTTCAAAATGACCCATGGAAAGGCCTCTGAAAATTCATTCTCCCAAGGTTACTCCAAAAGCATAACAAAGGCTCCAGAAAGGTGGCAGAAGCATGAAAAATAAATAGTTTTTTTGCCTTTTGATACATAAAAAACCATGAATTTTATGTCCACTAATTTACATGCAACATATTACATCATGATAAACTCAATTACATCATGGGTAATTCCATTTTTTACCACATGATATAAAAAATTGATTTCTGGCATAACCGTAGCGTTTTTACAGATAAAGGTAGCGAAACTATCATAATGGTAGTGTGGTCTTCTGCAACCAATTTGATGATGCTCCAATGCTCAATTTTGAATCTGCAAGTTTCTAGATAGGTGAGTGTGTCTGCTAGCCATCTGAAGTGTTTTCCCAACAAAAAAAATCCTCTAAGATCTTCAAATACCAAGTCTCCCAAAACTGGTGCTATAAAGGAAGTGTGGCTCTGTTATTGATGCATAGAGCTGATTTTTAGCTAGTTTTATGATCCTCCTCAGTAGAATAAAAATTGATGTAGCAATAAAAGTATATATCAATGATTCATTCATCACTCCCAATCCAAAAATGTCTTTCTTTCATCAATTGGATGTTCTGAGAATAAAAGTAGCATGAACACGTTGCGTTTATGTTGTCTACAAAAATTGTTAAAATTTTTCCAAATTTGCAAAAATGCCAAAAATTCTCCAAATTTTCTCAAAATTGGTCTAGAATTTCTCCATGAAGACCTCATATGGTATGCTATGCTATGAGGGAAGCATTAGCAAGAAAATCCAACTTACCCTTCTGTTTTTTCTTGATTAGGTTTTCCTTGAGTTTTTCCTTCAACTGCTTGAACTTGACCTTGGAGACCTGATTCCTTGTATAGTAATGAGTAGACATGTGTAAGTCCAATTTTTTTATCTCTTTTAGCCCTCTTAGGAGATTTTCCAAATGTGATGCACTTACCATGTTTTTTCTTCAATCTCAATAACCTGAAAACACTTGGCTACACTTCAAATCTCAACACAGGGACTTTAACCCTTCCTATCTCTCTACTATTTCATTAAAATTTATCTGGTACCTTTTTCTTGACAATAGTTTTTATAACCCTGCGATTCTTCTACATCAATTTCCATTTTCATGCTACTCCATAAAAAAATTTCAACTCCTACATCTTTTCTCGATCCATTTTCTTACTTCACAAAACTCTTTGTGCAGGGAATAAATGATAATTACTGAAACTTTAAGAAGCTCCTGGAACTGGTGAAAACACAGCGATATAAACTACTTTTGGTGAAAATGTAGCATGTAAATGTAACGTAGCATCAGAGGTGTACGCATAGCACCTTACATGTATACGGAACATCTCCAGGTTATGCGCAACACCTGCACAACACTTCCAATATATGTGTAGTGTCTCAAAGGTGTTTGCGTAGCACATACATAGCGAATGCATAGAAAATCTCTTCAAGATTGGATCAATATTCAAATTGCAAGATTTCCAAATGCATTTCAGCTCCTCTGTTTTCCAATGCATAATTGCAGTGGACAATGAAACCTACATGCCTCTCTGTAGATGCGTTGGCCATCCTTATGCAATCTACATGTAACCACACTTCCATTTCACTAGTCACCAAAATGAACAAATATGCTATTTAGCACGAATTCGAGTAAAGGGATCGAAGAAGAGCTCTGGATTGCAATAATTCCCCTTCACAGATGTTGGAAATGGCATGGGTGTTGGAGCCCGATCCAATCGAATTTTGCAGTTAATAAATGTTGCTGCAAATATTAATATATACACAGGTGGCTCCATTAAAATTCCCAATTCTCTCCTCATCATACTCAGTTCATCAATCTATATTACATCTAGGGTAGATGTCGACAATCATGTAGAGTCAATTGCAACTCCCAAACTCTGCTTCACACGGGGCTTAACACTTGACTATTAGTAAGCTCATTACACGTTGTCATCCAATTGTATTATTCCAGTCCATGTCATATAATCCACTCCATCCATTACCAAGATTTTTTGAAGGTGATATTTACATCTTCCATCGAACACCTACGCACTCCTCATACCATAATCAAATAATGGGTTTCTCCCTTAAATATATACCAACACTCAAACCATATTGTTAATCTCACTACACACTGTGCTTTTTTTTGGTATTTTTATTAATATGAAATAGTATATTTACAAAGGCCAATAGCCATACTTTTAAGGCCCAAACTAAAAACCTAAGCCAACACTGAATGCTTCAAAAGCTTACAAATATATACAGAGAGGAATCTGAACTAATTACAATTTAGATCCAAAAATCTCTCAATATCTCCTAAATATTATCCCAGATCCATTCCTTACTTATAGATCCATTCTTTACTCTAGATCCCTAAGATCCTTATGAGATCTCAACTAGCCCAAATCTCTAATGTTCTCCTACATTCGAGAACATTTACACTCCAATTTATGAATTTAAATAATCCTATATCTCTCACATAAATCCACTAAAAAATTAGGGAAATACAATTAATCAAGCCTTAGGAAACCAACTTCCTAGGCAACACAATAACCCCTAGATCTATAATATATACATGTATTTTGGAAGTAGGATGCTACTGAATTAGAATCCCAAGGTAGAAAAATTTCCATGATCTCCTTATCATGAATTTTTGTCTTCAACTCCTCCTGGATCCCAAAATTTGTTCTGTATTATGTTTTTGGCTGCCTCGACGTTGTTGTTTTCTATTGTTCTCTAGGTCTCCATACTTTATGCTTCATTGCCCAAATGGCTATGCTTTCATAGTCTATTGTTTTCTTCTTCTGAGACAATTTCATCATTAGCCTTCTTATTCTTTCAATCTCCATGTCTAATTTATCTTCAGACTCATACTCACTCTTCCATCTGTTGTTGCACTCTGTCCATTGATCTTCAAACTGATGTTCGTTACCTTCACTTTGGAGTTTCTAGATTCTTACTACCACCCTTACATCCTTACCCTCTTGTTGCTTCTAAAATTTTATCTCATTTACAAACAACCTTTGTTCAATAACTTTGATCACAACATCATACTCATTAATGTTATTCAATGTACCTGCAAACAAACTATTGGTTTGTAAATTAAAACATTCTTCTGTGTCCATGACTATTAGAGACTCTCTTCTACTACAGGTAGTGCTGTAACCATTTCTTTTCTATTGCCATGTTCTCTGAGTGAAATATCCCAAATGGGAAACATGCAGCAATATTAAAACACAATATGAGAACTGCAGAAAAGTAAAAAATAAATCTATATACACATCATAATGCACAGAAATAGCTGGGCCATTTTATTATATTGGAGGTGCAAAAGTAAAGTACAAAAGTGCTCAAAATATGAGACATTCAAGCCACAAGGGTAACCTAGAATGACCCTACAATAATATCCCAAGAGGGACTACGTAATTGCTGCTCTACTGGAAGGTAAACTATGCTTTCCATACTACATTTGTAGGGACTGCAACTACATGTAAGATAGAAAGTCAGATCTAGGCAAAATGGGAGTTGAGATAATGCTAAAATTATAGATCTGGGCTCAATGATGGATTCCCAAGATAAACCAGGAGGGGTTTCTCAGATATGTAAGTCTAAGAAAACCTTCCTCTTAGGGCTTCACATTTATGCTATTGGGAATGAAGATATGAATCTAGATCTGATGATATGATGGCTGCAATGATGTACAATCAAATCTATGATAGAAGGGTTGATCCCTTCACTAGATCCTTGGGCTAAAATCTCAAGATCTAGCTCCTCCAATCTCCTCCACTAAAAATAGTTGTTGGATGAACAACAGCTTCAAAAAATTGCATTTTCAGAGAGGGAGGCTCCTTAGCCTTCTACTATATGTGTCAAATCAGCTCCTGGGTGATGGAAACAATAGATCCAATGTGAGGAGGTTATCCCTCATAGGATTTCTAGCTGAAATACTAGAAACTTCTTTCCTCCAATAGATCTACAGGACTAGACTATGCAATCCTTGAAGGGACTGCTATTGCATGAAGGTAAAACCCCAAGGCCTGAATGCCAGATATAGATCTGCTACTCCTGAAAGGCTGGATCTGAAGAACAAAGTGGTAGGATGAATCCTCCACTAGTTTCCTAGTTGAATGCTAGAAAAAACCTCCTGAAGATGGCACCAATGCCTAATAAGGAATTAAGAACAATCCTCTTTCTAGATCTATTCAAAGAAAGAGGTGGGATTCCTGCTCAGGAACACCTTGAAAACTATGCTAAACAGCCCAAGTCTGCATGGAAATGTCCTAAGACAAATCTAGATCTAAACAGATCAAGAAATGAATAATCCAAATCATGCCTTCCATTGTGCCTTCACCTTCATTATATGAATGAGGCTTCCATAGCCTGGTCCCACTCCAAATATGCACTGTACATGTGGACAAAGTCTCCATGTTTGACTGCGTTGTTGATCCATGTGCTCCATCATGTTCATATGGGGTGATCACCCTCTCCATCATGCATGCATTAACTACACCACTTCCTCCACTATCTCATCATAAGTTCTTCATGATATTATTTTAATGCACTATGATCTATGTTGATCTTATCAAATATTCTCATGATTTTATATTTTAGATCCATGATATTATTTGTCTATGTCATCCTCCATGATATATCTCATAAATGAGACATGATCTCCATAAATAGAGATGCTCCACTACTCCATGTTCTAGATCTAGATCTAAAATATCCACATACACACATTAAAAGTGGATTTCATTCATATCTGAGGTTTGTGGGTCCCTCTACCCTTTTATTTACTTAATTTATTAAGAAAATAAAGGACTCTGATATTCCAAATATGATGTGGAAATTTTGGAATATTACAGTCCCACCCAGCAAAATTTTGCTTGTCCTCAAGGAACTCTAAAAGTAGATGCAAAGCCATCTATTCCCCTCCAAATGGAATCCACATAAGGAAGGCTTCCTCCATTTGCTACAATGTTTCATACATGTTTGGTTCCAAACTTGTCTCTCAAGAGAGCATAGAATGACCTCCAATTCTGTAGTTAGATGCCCTCCTGTTATCATGAAGTACCAAGTGACAACCATATGATGTCCAACATCCTTATCAATACATGAGATACATAAAATAAAGTGGCTCTTTCCACAAAGGAAAAGCTCCATGTCACAATACATCCCTCCATCTCATGCTTTATGAATTTGATTTATAATTAAGATGCTCTCATCCTTAGCCCTGTTGGCCTTGTTGGATCCAAGCATCATTCCAAATTTATGCAAAATAATAATTAAAGGAGCTATATGGGTAGACAAAGATGTCAAACCATATTCTCCTAATAGTAACCACATAAGTAAGGCCCTTTGCTACCATCCTCCATCTTCTACATGTAATATGGAAAAACCAAACTCCCCCAAAAGAAACCAAAGCAACAAGAGATCTTACTAATTTCTCTCCTCCTCATGTGCATCATGGAGAAAAAACATACTAATGGACATATTGAATGTCACATCAGCCCAATACAAAGATACATCATCAATGCACATCATGAGAGCATCATGCCAAGCTTTACCCAATACAAAACACATAGACATAGGAAATGTCATGTGATGGCCAATCTCTCTCAAGGGAAACCAAAATGAACATGCCTTCTTTTGATTCATTCTATCATCGATACACAAGGCATGAATCAGAAAAATATGAGCTATTGGGTGGTAATCATACTCACCCAAAAGTAGCCAGCGCAACCATGCCTCCTTCTTCATTTCATAAGTGTTCTTCAAGGCATGGATCAAAGAAATAGGAGCCTTTGGGTAGTGAAAAAAATATCCCAAGGGCAACCAACGTAACCAAGCTTGCTGGCTCATATCATAAATCTGCAAGTGGTCATGCAACCCCTTGCTTATCATCCTCACCCACTCACCCCAATATGGATGATGAGTGATGTGCTGCATAATCATGGTATCCTCCCTTTGTAGAATACCATCTTCCCCAAACTGATGAAGAACTTTGCACTTCATGAAATGTTGAAGTGCACCTCCAATGAGATCTCTTAATGAGATTCTCTTTTCACCAAAGGCCATCCAAAACAAATGAATTTTTGGGTCTGCTGTAGGTATAAGTTTCTCTTTGATATTTGAGGTGCTCATTGAGGAAGGGTCATCTAGAAAGGAAAAAAGGTTTCTCATATCAAGATGTCTACCATCTACCATCTTTACCTCCATTGCTTCATGAATGAAGCTACCTTTAAAATGCTCCAAGAATGATGGGGCCTCTTCATTTTCACAGATACTAAGTGACAACATTGTAGATCTGCAGGGTATTACATGTGTTGTCTCAAAGCAAGGCACAGTACTGATATCATAACCAACTATTGTGCATAGGATCTTACTCATCCCATTTTCTGAAACTCTACACTTCAACTCAAAGGGTTGAATGTAGCTCAACAATGATGAAATGGGATAGTTCTTAATCTCCTCCTTCCTTAGATCAAGGGTCCTCTGCGCTGTGATATATTGTTGCTTCAAATCAACATTTTGTTCTAACCCTTGGTTATGCATTGGCCCTGAATCAATACGTGATGAAATTTCATGCATACCTTGGATCAACCAATGTGTGGGAACCTCTTTCTAGAACACAAGAGTTCCTCCAACTAGGACAATAATGCCTCCAAATGTTGATAAGAGTGATGGCTGCTCTTCTCCAACTATACCAGTGGTGGAATATTCCTCCTTTCCCTCATGCATCTCCTGAATCATGCATGGGACTCTATATTTAAAGAGTTCAAGACTATCTTGCAAAGATACAAGTGTCTCTTCTCCGGGTGCAAGTACTTCTGCAGCTGGTGGTGAATGTAGTGACTTCTTGTCCAGAGTGACAAGATTGACATCCTCCTTTTTTTCCTTATGGAATGTCACTTTGTGACACATCTATGGTTTTCTCACATAAAATTCTCCCCTCAAGTTGTGAAAGAAATCTGAATATTTAGTCACCTTTGCATGTTCTAAGTGACCAAACCACCAATCATTGGCTTCACCTAAAAGATGAAGTGCTACAATTTGAACAGCCTCTTCGTTAGCTATAGGATGTAGCCTGAAAAATTCATCTAACTTCCTCCTCCAAGCCTTAATAGTGCTTGAGGAAGATCCATCAAATGCAGGCAAATAGAATCTATTATGCCTCTTTCTTCTATTGCTGCTATAGAATCCTCTTTCTTCTTTGATTTTGATGAATTGTTGGAGAGTTAGCTTCTCATTGAATGCTCTAGACCGTGCTTTGTAGTCTTCAAGATATAGACTGGGAGTCTCATGAGTCTCAATTTCATTCCTTTATTCATTTATACAACTTTCACCTTCTCCAAAGAAAGTGGGCATAGTGGATCTATGAGGAGATTTGGGATTCTTCGGTTTTCTTCTGTGCTAATAGGAAGTGCTTGGGTCTTTCTCATCAATTCTTCTTCCTGGATCTTCTTTCTGCCTTTCCTCCTTCATTTGATTGACCTCCTTGGAGATATCTTGCATATATCTACAACAATGAGTGGTATAATTATCATCCTCCATGATAGATCTCATCTATCTTCTTCTTATTTTAATGTAAAAGATGAAGTGTCCACAAGCCGAGTCAAATATGATGCTCTGATACCACTGTAATATCCCAAATGGGAAACATGAAAAAATACTAAAATACAATATGAGAACTGCAGCAAAGTAAACAATAAATCTATATACACATCATAATGCATAGAAATAGCTGAGCCATTTTATTATATTGGAGGTGCAAAAATCAAGTAAAACAGTGCTCAAACTATGAGACACTCAAGCCACAACGGTAGCCTAGAATGACCCCAAAATAATATCCCAAGAGGGACTGCATAAATGATGCTCCACTGGAAGGTAAGCTGTGTTTTCCCTGCTACAATTGTAGGGACCGCAACTACCTGTAAGATAGAAAGTCAAATCTAGGCAGAATGGGAGCTCCGCTAATGCTGAAATTATAGATCTGGGCTCAATTATGGATTCCCAAGATAACCCAAGAGGGGTTTCTCAGATATATAAGTCTAAGAAAACATTCCTCTTAGGGATTCACATATATGTTGGTGGGAATGTAGATCTGAAGCTAGATCTGATAATACGATGACTGCAATGATGTACAATTAGATCTATGCAAGAAGGGTCGATCCCTTCACTAGATCCTTGGGCTAAAATCTCAAGATCTAGCTCCTCCAATATCCTCCACTGAAAATAGCTACTGGATGAACAATAGCTTCAAAAAACTATGTTTTCAGATACTGAGGCTCCTTAGCCTGCTGCTATATGTGTTAAATTAGCTCTTGGGTGATGGAAACAATAGATCCAATGTAAGGAGGTTATCCCTCACATTATTTCCAGCTAAAATACTAGAAACTTCCTTCCTCCAATAGATCTATAGGACTGGACTGCGCAATCCTTGAAGGGACTGCTACTGCATGGAGGTAAGACCCCAAGGCCTAAATGCCGGATATATATTTGCTGCTCCTGAAAGGCTGGATCTGAAGAAAAAAGTGGTAGGATGAATCCTCCACTAGTTTCCTAGCTGAATGCTAGAAACAACCTCCTAAAGATGGCACCAATGCCTGATAAGGAATGAAGAAAAATCCTCTTTCCAGAGCTACTCGAAGAAAGAGGTGGGATTCCCACTCAGAAACACCCTGCAAACTCTGCTAAACAGCCCAATTCTGCACAGAAATGTCCTAAGACAAATCTAGATCTAAAAAGATCAAGAAATGAATAATCCAAATAATGCCTTCCATTGTTCCTTCACCTTCATTATATGCATGAGCCTTCCATAGCTTGGGCCCACTCCAAATCTATGCTGTACATGTGGAAAAAGTCTCCATGTTTGACTGCGTTGTTGATCCATGTGCTCCATCATGTTCATATGGGGTGATCACCCTCTCCATCATGCATGCATTAAATGCACCACTTCCTCCACTATCATATCATAAGTGCTTCATGGTATTCTTTGAATGCAATATGATCTCAGTTGACCTTATCAAATATCGTCTTGATTTTATATTTGAGATCCATGATCTTATTTGACTGTGTCATACTCCATGATCTATCTCATAAATGAGATATGATCTCCATAAATAGAGTTTCTCCACTACTCCATGTTCTAGATCTAGATATAAAATATCCACATACACACACTAAAAGTGGATTTTATTCATCTTTGAGGTTTGTGGGTCCCTCCACCCTTTTATTTACTTAATTTATTAAGAAAATCAAGGACTCTAATATTCCAAATATGATGTGGAAATTTGGGAATATTTCACCGAGCAACTTCTCCAGCAATTCAATCTCCTATTCAAATTTAGAAAGAATTTTATCACAATTCTCTTCATTTCAAACTTCATCCTCTATATGGTCACTATGGTTCAATGATTGTTCTTCAATCTGCTTGTCTTCCATAGACAATTTTGTTTCAATCATCTCCATAGAAATAAGTTTCCATTCTCTCCTTACGCTTTCAAAAAGAAATACTTCATCAAATCCATGTTGTGCAACATTGTTTGAGAATTTAAGTCTGTGGCACTTATAACTCCTGATTTATGTACACCAATTGTCAATTTTGAACATGTAAGGTTCAACAACCTCGACCGATGTTTCACATATCAACTCTTCAAAGCTGAACTTCATCTCCTTCTTCCCTATGAATTATTCATGTTTTGTAACAACTCTAAATATCAATCATCAATGAGTTCCTTCGCAATGTCAATGTTTTCCTCATTCAAGAGGCATCCTCCATCATAATTTGCTGTAGAAGTTTTATCTTCTAAGAGGTACTCTTCATCCTTCTTTTCTTTCAGACTTTCATCAATTTTTATGAAAACTTCAAAAGACTGCCCATCCTTTGCAAAGCCTGCAAACACATCAAATTTATTAGATTAAAAAATATAAGGCTTTATAGCCTCTTCTGCTTTCTTTGTCCACATCTCCTCATGTTGCCTTGAACTATCCCAATAGTTCATGAGATCTTTAACTGATCTCCATTCTTCATCTTCACCCAAAACTTCACCATGTTCTGCTTCACAAATGGAAACTTCCATTTCCAACTCAGCTTCTCTGAGTTTTTCCACCAGCCACTTCACTTGCCTCTATTGTAGCCTTCTCTATAACTTAGTCATGTTAGCACTCAAATCTACCTCAGGCTGAAATGAAGTAAAACTCAAGGCTACAACAAACCACGCTCAGCCTCGTAGCTAGCCCTACGAGGACAGGAGAGGGCTCTCTCCGTCAATCTCGAGAAAATGAGCAATAGGATGCGAGATGACTTACAATAAGAACTGATTTTAGGCTAGTAAAGAGATAGGTGTGTTTGATTTTTGGTTTTTTGGGTTTTCGCTAGAGAAATGGGAAAACAAATTTTGGGTCCGGGGATAAGGTCAGACCTTTGCAGATTTCAAGTTGGGGCGAGGTAGGTGAATGTCTTGATGCTTTTGATTGGATATATGGACAGATTAGACCGACGAGGAGCTGAAGAGGGCAAAAAAGAACTTGTATCCTCTCCAAACAGCTGAAAACATATAGAACTAACTGAATTCAAAGGCCAAGCACTGTAAACAATGGATTCAACCTTATTCACTCATTCAATTTAGTTCAGAAGCATATGAAAGGATGGCATAAATTAAACATGAAGAAACTTACAGTAAACAAAGAAGAAACACCATCAAGAACAGAACACCACAAGGATCCCAACAAGTGCCGCAAAACCCCTGATCTTTCCTTAGCCAAAATATGAAAAGTATGTACAATGATATCAAAAGTATCCCAAGAGTCCAACCTCTCCAACCTCTGAAAATGATTGAGAAATTACAATATATAGATCACTATAACACCTTTCCTCACCTCTAGGGGTCGAATTCCCTCTTCAGGGATCAGTTTCAACCAATTCTATTCATGGAACTACAATCTAGGCAGCTAACAACTTGCCTCTAAAAGAGTGGAAACTAATCCATTACATGATTTTTACCCTTTTTGTGAGTGAATATTCTAGAATAGATAAAAATAAGCCAAAGTTACATGTCAAATATGAATTTACATCATAAAAACCCAAAAATTCCATCCACAAGCAAAACTGGTCCATACTAGGCGAAAATCTGAGCTGGCAGTTGAAAATTCAGCAAAATTTCAAGTGGGTCGCGCGTTTTCCAGCCTGAATTTGAGGTACTTCCCGGCATCCAAATTGAGCTCATGATAGCTCGTTGGAAATCCCTGGATGTTGACTATCCAACCCAAGTGGAATTTCTGAATTTGGAGCTCATTTGACTCTCCAAAACCTCATTCGCCCAGAGGTACTTCCTGCTGGTGCAAAAGGTGGCAGCAAGGTGGTTTTCATGGTGTTTTTGAGCTCTTTGACCATCCAGATTTTGATGAAATGCTTAGTTGATTTCTGAGGATGCATAACTATCCATGAAAAATCCAAAAATGCAAAAATTTCCTCCAGCAAGTGTCCCAAAAAAAAGTGAGCGCATGAGTGCGCGACCCGCTTAACTGAAAAACCTGTTTTTTTGACCCAAAAATTTGAAAATGACAAAATTTTCTCCGAATTTGCCCAAATTCGGAGCGGAGGTCCTCCATCATGTGTCCTGCCCAGTCAATGAAGCCTCGGCCAAAATCCGAAGTAGATTAGGCCTTTTCCGCCGTGTTAGTGCTCCGCGCAACCTCCTCTTCAGAATCTTCATTCTCGCTTTGCAGACATGCATGCGAGCCCAATAATGGCCTTTCATGTGACGAAGCATGTCTTTGTCTCGATTGGACTTCGCCAACAATTTCTCCAGATGAATGTTCACATGTGTGAGTACAGTATCTCGGTCAGCTGGTGTCATGTCACCGGGTCTCTTTCGATTCCACTGTCGATCCTCACGGATTCGACGCAACTCATAATATGTGAGCTCATCCTCAAGCTGTTTGTTGCGCTGCTCCAAATAGTTAATCACCCACTGAGCCTTCTGCAATTGATCTTTTAGCTTGTCATTCTCGGCCCTTTGCTCCTGGATGACTTCCCTCAGTTTCGAGCTAGGAGAGCTCGCATCAACATCAATGACTGTGAAATCTGTGTCCCGGCCTCCTGATGGGCCCTCATCATGCATGGGCCTCTTGCCCCTGTCCTGTACCTGTACCTGCGTTGAAGAAGAAGGCGAGACCCCTTCCACATCATGTGGAGATAATACTCGCTCTGCTGATGAAGTCGGCAAGACCCCTTCCACCTCACGTGGAGATAATACTCGCCGTGTCGCTGCAAATAAGGCCCTGTGGCCTTGCTGATATGTCCGAACCAAAGGAGCGCTGATATGCTCAACCTCAGGCATGTCCGGCTGGTGTGAAGGCTCTCTTGCATCATGAACTGTCTCGGGAGGCGGCTGTGGCACTCTGAAAAAGTCTCTAGAAATGAAATCCTCCCAAGTGATGCCCTGCTCTGCCAACTGATGCAACACTATGATCTTGATTAAAGCGTAATGGTATATACTCCTGTACTGCTGCACTGGGCTTGTCTTCTTTTGCACAAACATCACCATCCTCTCTATGTTGCGATATATGAAGTACGGAATATTCATCATACGTACCCTTGTGAAGTGCATCAAAAAACGAATATGGTACGCAAAAAGACGAGTATATCTGCCCTCACAACTAAAATACTGAATGATGAGCTTCATCAGTGGTGCATACTCATCCCTCAAGAATCTGAATGGAAAAACTCTGCTCAAGTAACTCATATATCCAGTTTTAATGTATGGCTCATAGTGGAATTTCTCTAAATGCTGACGCTTGTTCCATTCCTCGCCCATGTTTGGTATGCCAGTGGCTTGAGCAATAGTCAAGGGTGACAAAATGAAATCAACCCCGGCAAGATTTACCCGGCCATCCCGTAAATGTAGAACAAACAGACGGGCCAATTCACGATGAAGCCGAGTTTGTGCAATCATCTCACAAAATCTGAAACATGACAAATACCGAAAACAATCCATTGCTAATGGACATGCCTGCAACCGAGCCAAAGAAGTAGGCTCCTCTCTGCGATGATTACCACTTCTGCTAGCTCTATGAGACCCCCGTGGCACATTACCTTCAGTCATGGAATCACTGCCTGACCCTTGCTCATACTCTGACTCTGTCTCTGACATGGCTCTGAAAAAGATATTGGCACTATGTATACTGATATAAATGCAGTGAAAACAGAGTTATAATGTGTGTTTCAACACCCAACAAATATCCCCCACTGTGAAAGCACCATGAGGAAACAAACAATGATAATATCTCTGTTTTAGGTGGATTGAAATAGAAGCACAGTCTCTGTTTTAATTGCAAATGAAACTTGACAAATGGTAGCAGGCAGCCTTTAGAATATTGGGTAAACTTTGTCAAAGGGAGAAATGCATCATATGACTGTGTTTGTCAATGGGCAATGAAAACAGAGTTATAAGTGTCAATGGGCATAAGAACGTTTTTATCATTGGGCAGTGAGACACAATATGACCATAATCACTATGGAACACAAGCCTTGACAATGGTAAAGCAATAATAATGACCACGATGGTATAATGGGTGTGAAAACAGTGGGATTTTGATAATATATGCAAAGGTGGATATATCACTGATATAAGGTAGGAGAAAAACTCATAAAACCATCCATATACATTTAAAAACCCTGAGGAACACATCAGCCACGTATGTAGGGTTTTACTCTTCCATTCAAATGTTTGAAGTCATCAATGATACCACCAACATATTAAAAACTACTGTGCAATAGTTAAGAACCTGTTTGAAGGCCGTTGGAGGCGATCTAAAATGAAACTGGGCGCTCAAATCGACTTTTCTGAACTCTGCTGGCAAGTGGGTCGCTTTTTTCCAAGTGGGTCGCTTTTCCCCAAGTGGGTCGCTCTTGTTATATTTTGCACTGTGAAAAACGCCCAAGTGGGTCGCTCTTGCCCAAGTGGGTCGCTTTTGCCCAAGTGGGTCGCTCGACCTCCAAACCCCGTCAACGATGCTTCAAAACTCGAATTCGGCCTTCAAACTCCAGATTTCGATTTGTATGCCGTGGATCGTTGGAAATGAAACTTGTTTGGCCTTTTATATATGATGTAAATATCTTTCACAATCAGATTTGATCCAAATCTATTTGACAACCCATATTACAATGTTTTTTGCATTTTCACATTTGGCTTTTTAATACAATCTCTCTTTGGCTTTTCTGAGTTTTAAATTGATGATTTTGTTGTCTTCTTGCAGGGGTATGGCTCTTTAGCTGAGGAAAAGATCAGAGGTCTGCTTTGAAATTTCTTCTTGGTGAAATAAACACAATTTATTACAAAAATAATATTGAACAATTTCTAGTTCCAAAACAGAGTTTTGGACTAGAAATGTTTTTAAAATGCTGATGATAAAAAAAATATGAAATCAAAATTTGCGGAACAATCCTCATCCTGCAGGCTTTTATGATATGTATGCAAATGACATGAAAACCCTAGACACTAGGACCAGACACTTATTGACAATTAATGACCATAACTGAAATGACAATGATTTTGAGTGATTTTTGAGGAATTTTTTTTTTAAATAGCACTGCAGGTGTAAGCATGAGGTAACATAAGACAACAGACCCCTTCGTCAGTCAATGGCATGCTCCTAGCGAAATGCAACGAAGTGGAACAAGCGAGACACCTAAGAATGAATATGCAAAAGACGAAATGATCACTGACGGAGGGCTGTAAGGGCCGACTCTAACATTGGCTCCAATGGGGCTGGTGGCTCCATGGAGATGCCAAGAACGGCAGATCTCTGGGGGAGTCAGACAGTGCCTTTCATCCATTGGGCAATGGAATCATTATTTCAACTGATAAAACAAACTTTGGATATTTTTATTGACTGCAAATTTGACTAAATTTGACCAAAACTGACATGACTTTAAAACTTAAAAGACTAATAAAACTGACTTGACAATTTCAAACCGACCAACCTCCATCTCCAGAATTATAGCCTTCGCTCCGGGCCCCAGACTGAAGATGAGAGATCAGTGCACACTTGCAACGAAACAAAAGTAAAATGATATATACAATGATAATGAGATCAACAGAAAATACTCAGAAGTAATATCGCTTCAGCAACCGACCATTGATCGGTCCTCCAGGACAATCATCTCCATTCATTTCTTTGAGAAGAAATGCATTTTGACCCCGATACACTGCAATCTTAAAAGGACCCTTCCACAGATTTTCAAATTTGCCGTGCTTTCCCTTATCTTCATTCCGAGCATCCCATTTCAAAACTACCTCATCCAACTGAAACTTATCTGCTTTCGCCTTTCTATCGTAGATCTTCTTTATGCGCTCTTGCAACTTGAAAGTATTTTGAAATACCTCCTCTCGTGTCTGCTGTAAATGAATCATCTGATTAATCCTCCGCTGCATAGGATCTTCCTCACTCCCAGCCTCCTGAAGCAATTTGACCACCGGGACAGCAAGTGAAGTAGGAAAAATTGTATCCGTTCCATACACCAACTCGAAAGGAGACATGCCAATAGACTTTTTCTGACTTACCCTATCAGCCCACAATGCATTCACTAACTTCTTGTGCCAGGCCTTTTTGTTGATCTCCAGCAATTTCTTAATGATATTCACCAAGGATTTATTTGAAGATTCCGCCAAGCCATTTCCTTCCGGATGGTAGGCGGTCGAATGCCCCAAGGTAATATTGTACTTAAAGCAAAAGTCAACCATCCTCTTAGACTTAAAGGCTGCTGCATTATCTGTGATTATTTTACTAGGACACCCAAAACGTGACAGAATATTGTTTTCAAGAAAAGAAATAATTACCGCATCCGTGGCCTGTCGAGTGGGAATCACCTCAATCCACTTCGTGAAGTAGTCTGTAGCTGTCAAGATCCATCTATGCTTTCCGGAAGATGCTGGGTGGATTTCCCCGATAAAATCCAATCCCCACTGCTGGAATGGTGCACTAACTTCAATTGGTTTTAGAGGCAAAGGCCGTAGTTTCTGCTTCCCTTCGAAAATTTGACACTCATGACAATTTTTAACAGCCTTGAACACATCAGAAAACAAAGAAGGCCAATAATACCCTGCCCTTAGAATCTTATTCGCCGTGGTCTTCCAAAACAAATGACCTCCTGAGCCCTCAAATTTGTGCTTTCCTTCACCCTCATTTTACCTCATTCTCCCTTGTCCATTTCTATTTTAAACCCAATTGATCAATAAAAATAGTTAAAATTACTTCGAGAATGGTTTACATGACTGACTTGTTGAATTTTGTGATTGTTGCCATTGTTAAGCATTTTGACCGGAACTAGCTGCAGAATGCAGGCATTCCGTAGCTAACCGGCGATTCTGCAGCTACCTTTATGTTTGAGCATGTTCCAGGTGGCCTCTTGAGGAAAAACGCATATGGGCATGATCCACGTCGTGCCTACATGGTGTGTTGCTCGTCATGGAAGAGGAAATGAATTCTGGGTACGGTTATGCACGTGGGAACACATTTGTGAAGGAAGACTCCTACTAGAACTGTCACAGTCCAGGTGTCTTTTCTCCTTCACGCAGCCACCTCAAAGACTCCTAAGATGATTTGGATAAGGAAAGACATCATTCCTAAATTATTGTAATTATTGTTACTTGCATTTACTTTATAAACTCTTGAGTAGGTGCTTGTTTCTCAATGATATTGTACTTCAATGCTCCATCTCTTATGATCCGACTGAAGAAAGCAATGGGCTTCTCAACTCCATCCCTTTTTTGCATCAAAACAGCTGCCAATGTGTGCTCAGAAGCAAAAGAAAATAAAATGAAGTCCTGTGTGTAATCCGGGCTGATTAAAATAGGGGCCGAGGAAAGAGCTATCTTTACCAAATTGAATGACTTTACCGCCTCTTCTGTCCACCTTACCTGACTGTCCTTTTTCAGCATGTTCGTGATTTCTATAAGGTGTTCTGCAAGATTTGGAATGAAACGACGCAGAAAATTCATTTTACCATTAAATGACTGTATTTCTTTCTTGTTCCGGGGCTGTTCAATCTGCTGTATGGCTTCAACACATGCAGGGTCAACTCGAATGCCATCTTTCGATATGATGTGGCCAAGGAGCTTTCCTTCATCCATGGCAAAAAGGCTCTTTTTCGGATTCAGCGAAATGCCATATTTTCTGCACTTCTGGAAAACAATTTTCAAATGATATAAATGTTCCTCATCAGAATTGGAAAACACAGTTAAATCATCAAGGTAAAAAACCAAAAACACATCTTTCTCGTTGGCAAAAGCCATGTCCATTGCACGATGAAAGGTAGCGCCTGCATTTTTTAAACCAAACGGCATCTTTGCATAATGAAATGTTCCCCAAGGAGTGGTGAACGCAGTCTTGTCACGATCATCTTCCTGCACTAAAATCTGATTATAACCCGAGTATCCGTCGAGTAGTGACATCCTTGATGCTCCAACTACTCGCTGCAATATATGGTCCATTTTTGGCAGCGGATAATTGTCTTTTAATGATACCTTATTCAGATTTCTGAAGTCAATACATAAACGGATCTCACCTGTCTTCTTTCTCACGGGCACTAAGTTTGATATCCAATCTAAAAATCGAATAGGCACAATGATTCCTGACTTATACAACCTATTTACCTCTTTTTCGATCGATGGTAGCAGCTTTGGATTGATCCTCCTCAATTTTTGACGAAAAGGCTTCTGATTTGGTTTGATGGGGATAGTATGCTGAATGATGTTGGTATCATATGTTTTTAGATCTGAATAATCCCATGCAAACACATCAGAAAATGAAGACAAAAATTTCACATATTCTGCCTTTACCTTTGCTGACAATCACTTTGATAATTTTACCATCTTGGGATTCTCAACCGTCCCAATATTTACCTCTTCGACACCCTTTTATGTTGGCCTCAATGTCGGTTTGCGGGCTACATCATCTTGATCAAACAACTCTTCCAAAGGAATCAATCCCTTAGGAATGATGTTATCCTTAAGTTGCAGCACTTCCATTTGATTTATTTGTATGTCATCACTGCCATCATCAAATTCTGTATCTATGGAGGTATCTTTAAACTTACCCTTATTCTGCAGAAATTCACTAATCTCCTCATCATCCTGAAAGACTTGCCAACATCGCTGATTGTCTGGAACGGTGGGCCGGTGTTTCACATGTATCTCGAACTTGTTGCTGGAATTCATCGGAATTTTAAGATTGCTTTCTGCCTTAGCAAGTCCATCAGCAACACCATTTTGTATGCGGGGCACACATGTCAAAGTATGATCAGAAAATAATTTCAGAATGTCTAAAACTGCATTTCGGTAAGCCCTCATGCGAGGATGCTTAGACTGAAACTCACCTTTAACTTGCTTTATCACCAATTCTGAATCACCGTATACTGCAATCCGTTTCGCTTTCAGCTTCTTAAGAATCTTAAGGCCAGCAATAAGAGCCTCGTATTCCGCTTCATTATTAGAACAATCAAATGCAAGCTTGTAGGAACACACTCTCACATTGCTCGAAACTCTATCAGGAGCGGAAAATGGACTACGAATCCACACACCAATCCCAGCACCGTCGCTGCCCACTGCGCCATCAAAATCCATGGTCCAAAGACCATCTTCATCGTCCTCTAAATGCTGAAACTGTACCGGCTCTGTTTTTCCTGTTTGCTGCCCATTGTCTTCAGCTGATTGCTCCATAACAGTTTGTTTTTCTCTTCTTTCTTTATGCAAAACTTCTCTAAAATTCTCATTGATTTCTGGTATATCTTCTGCCTGAACTAATTGACTTTCTATATCATTAAAACTATCAGCAAGCAACACAAACGACTCTAAATCGGTATGTACATAATTCACAGGATGATTGATTGGCTTCTCTTTGCTAGTTATCATGTATTTCATCTTCTGCTCTCGATATAACTTCCTCATTTGACCGAAGACTGGAATTGTAGCATAAGAGAAATCTAACTGAAGTGTACCTTTCAACTTTGCCCCCCAAGATCTTTCAAGAAGCATCCCGAATCGTGGAGGAATGTCGGCAACCACCACATCCATCAAAACATTCTTTGCTGGGATTTGATCTAAGCTTACCACCAAATCTTTGATGAGTCCTATACACTTTACCCGGCTGGAATCAAATGAATACAAATCATGATACTCTCTTGTAATGTCTAATCCCAACTTTTCCATGATCGCCTTTGGCATCAAATTGTGCGAAGCACCCGAATCGAGCATAGCATTGTGCAATATGTATTCGTGCAACCTCAAAATGATGTAAAAAGGAGGAACATTACTGTCAGGGGACTCACCGTTTAATGCAGGCCCAAAAATCAATTCCGGCTGATCATCCTCAACATTTACTGTGTCAATCATTGGATTAAAGTTCAGAATTTTGGAGACTTGACTACGGTAGCTGCTGTTCTTCATGATTTCCGTCAAAGGAATAGATATTTTCAGTTTGGAAATTTCATTTTCCAAACTAAATGTTGAAACTTTCTCAACCTCTTTGACTGGAACTTCCTTCTTTTCAGCCTTGTCTTTCACTATGTTTGACTGATTTACCTTCTCTGCTGATGATACTTTACTAGCTGCAGGATCAATTGTTTCTTTTCCTCTCTTCTGTGGTATCGGTGAATCTGTCTTCGGTGCTGAAGCTTCTTTTCTTTTCTGAATGGGATTTATGGGCACATCTCGATTTCTCAATGAATATTGTTTCTGCTGAGCAGTCAATGCATTCATATATCCTCTTTGGTATTCATCTGATTCTTCCTCTAAATCTGCATCATTTGTTAGGATGAAATCCTCATCTTTCTGAACAACTGAACTTTCTCCGTATTCTTCATCCTCAGTGATATAGATAGGCAAATCATCGGGAGTGAAGAAATGATTTTGCTCACCTGAAACATCATCATCATCGTCGGAATCATGACTCACAAAATTCTGCAAAAGAGGTGTCTTAATCTGCTGTTGGGCTGCTGGCTCTTGAGCTCTTTGTTCACGCTGCTTAATTCTGAATTGTGGCTGCTGCTGGCCACAGTAGTTGGGATTACAAATCTGCATGTCTGATTTTTCAAGTGTCACCTTTTTAAGAAATTTTTCCACCTCACGAAGCAAGTGTTGTTCTGATGTGGAAGTGGAAGGATCTTCCTTTATAGTCACTCTTTTCTCTGCTTTCAACCGTGCTCTTTTATCATTCAGATTTGCCTCAACACTAACAGCGATCTTCTGCATATCTTCTAAAGTAGGTGGATCTCTATCACGAAGGGAATAAGCCATCTCCGGATCAAAGCCATCCGGGAATTTAAGGAGAGAAGACTTTTTAGACGGTCTCAAGTCATCTGGAATTGCATTATACATTGTATTGAATCTAATAATATAATCCTGAACAGACTCACCAGGATTACGTTTGATGTTTGTATATTCTAAAGTAATCTGCAGCGGATCCTTTTTCATCTCCCGTTGATCTAAAAACTGCCTCTGGAGTTCTGCCAATGTAGTGATGCTTCTTTGCGGCAAGGCTCTAAACCATTTTCTTACCTCTCCTCCAAAAGTTTGCACAAAAAGCCTCATACTCACATTCTCTTCATCAATCTCGAAACGATCAAAAAAATCTGCCATATTGTCTACATGTTGTTGTGCAGGAATACTCTGTGGAGTGCCATCAAATACCGGAATCTTGCTCTGATAGTCTGCAGGCATATCATTCAACTGCTGTGGTAACACAAGAGGTGCAAAACGAGCAGCCATAGCTCTTGGTGGATTGATGACAATCTGCTGTCGAGGAGACACAGGAGGACTAGGAGCAATAGGTCTGCGAGATGTATTCGGTGGAAACAGAGGAGGAATTACTATTGATTGCTGATCAGAAAGCTCAGGCTGAACCGGAATGGTAGGGATAAAAGGAGGCTTAGTAGGGATCCGTGAACTAGATGCAATTTCAGATGGTCCAAGAATTTGTGAAGCAGATTCAGTGAATTCAGGAGTGTTGGTATCCACAATGGAATTTTGCAACTGTCTATCCAGGTAATGTGAAACAAATATATATTGCAAATCTTCAGTAAACAATGGATCTGGAACTAATCTTGACAATTCAGTTTCGGAAAAATTTACAAACAAGGATGTTTCAAACCGTGCATCAAAAGGGATTTCATCAACATATATGATTTTCACAGGACAGGATGCAGATCGGGTAAGCAATCTGGAACTCCCAAAACTCACTTGACTTTCTCTTTCGTAACTTTCTTGACTTCCTTGTTTTCTAAGGGTCCTCGGAATCAGATTTGGATTTTCAAATATTGTTGGTGGATCAGGGTCAGGATTCGCCCTAGTATTCCTTCTTGAAGCCAGTGTATTGATCTTCTCGGGATAAATTTTCAAGGAACACAATCAATTATTTTCAGCCTTTTGACTTCTAGACTCAATCATCCAAAGGGTCTAGAACGAATAAGTATACTGGGGTGATTTACAAATCAAGTGCTGCACTCACAAGCTTACCGGAGATCGACTGAAGCAGCGTTTATCTACTACCGCTTATGCATAGCAAAAGCATTTCGAAAGCTACCTGGCGTGACTTCAGACTCCGTCTAAGACTCATGGAACAAACACATCAACAAGAAAACCATCAAGATTATTGTTATGTTCCCCAGTATGGTCGCCACTATGTTAGCGCTCAAATCTACCTCAGGCTGAAATGAAGTAAAACTCAAGGCTACATCAAACCACGCTCAGCCTCGTAGCTAGCCCTACGAGGACAGGAGAGGGCTCTCTCCATCAATCTCGAGAAAATGAGCAATAGGATGCGAGATGACTTACAATAAGAACTGATTTTAGGCTAGTAAAGAGATAGGTATGTTTGTTTTTTGGTTTTTTGGGTTTTCGCTGGAGAAATGGGAAAACAAATTTTGGGTCCGGGGATAAGGTCAGACCTTTGCAGATTTCAAGTTGGGGCGAGGTAGGTGAATGTCTTGATGCTTTTGATTGGATATATGGACAGATTAGATCGACGAGGAGCTGAAGAGGGCAAAGAAGAACTTGGATCCTCTCCAAACAGCTGAAAACATATAGAACTAACTGAATTCAAAGGCCAAGCACTGTAAACAATGGATTCAACCTTATTCACTCATTCAATTTAGTTCAGAAGCATAATGAAAGGATGGAATACATTAAAAATGAAGAAACTTACAGTAAACAAAGAAGAAACACCATCAAGAATAGAACACCACAAGGATCCCAACAAGTGCCGCAAAACCCCTGATCTTTCCTTAGCCAAAAATATGAAAAGTATGTACAATGATATCAAAAGTATCCCAAGAGTCCAACCTGTAGAATGCCTCAGAAATTACAATATATAGATCACTCTAACCCCTTTCCCCACCTCTAGGGGTCGAATTCCCTCTTCAAGGATCAGTTTCAACCAATTCTAATCATGGAACTACAATCTAGGCAACTAACAACTTGCCTCTAAAAGAGTGGAAACTGATCCATTACATGATTTTTTACCCTTTTGAGAGTGAATCTTCTAGAATAGATAAAAATAAGCCAAAGTTACATGTAAAACATGAATTTACATCATAAAAACTCAAAAATTCCATCTACAAGCAAAAATGGTCCATACTAGGCGAAAATCTGAGCTGGCAGCTGAAAATTCAGGAAAAATTTTAAGTGGGTCGCTCTTGAGCCGAGTGGGTCGCGCGTTTTCCAGCCTGAATTTGAGGTACTTCCCGGCATCCAAATTGAGCTCATGATAGCTCGTTGGAAAGAACTGGATGTTGACTATCCAACCCAAGTGGAATTTCTGAATTTGGAGCTCATTTGACCCTCCAAAACCTCATTCTCCCAGAGGTACTTCCTGCTGGTGCAAAAGGTGGCAGCAAGGTGGTTTTCATGGTGTTTTTGAGCTCTTTGACCATCCAGATTTTGATGAAATGCTTAGTTGATTTCTGAGGATGCATAACTAACCATGAAAAATCCAAAAATGTAAAAATTTCCTCCAGCAAGTGTCCCAAAAAAAAGTGAGCGCATGAGGGTGAGACCCACTTAACTAAAAAACCTGTTTTTTGACCCAAAAATTTGAAAATGACAAAATTTTCTCCGAATTTGCCCAAATTCGGAGCGGAGGTCCTCCATCATGTGTCCTGCCCAGTCAATGAAGCCTCGGCCCAAATCCGAAGTGGATTAGGCCTTTTCCGCCGTCTTAGTGCTTTGCGCAACCTCCTCTTCATGATCTTCATTCTCGCTTTGCAGACATGCATGCGAGCCCAATAATGGCCTTTCATGTGACGAAGCATGTATTTGTCTCGATTGGCCTTCGCCAACAATTTTTCCAGATGGATGTTCACATGTGTGAGTACAGTATCTCTGTCAGTTGGTGTCATGTCACCGGGTCTCTTTCGATTCCACTGTCTGTCCTCACGGATTTGGCGCAACTCATAAAATGTGAGCTCATCCTCAAGCTGTTTGTTGCGCTGCTCCAAATAGTTAATCACCCACTGAGCCTTCTGCAATTGATCTTTCAGCTTGTCATTTTCGGCCCTTTGCTCCTGGATGACTTCCCTCAGTTTCGAGCTAGGAGAGCTCGCATCAACATCAATGACTGTGAAATCTGTGTCCCGGCCTCCTGATGGGCCCTCATAATGCATGGGCCTCTTGCCCCTGTCCTGTATCTGTACCTGCGTTGAAGAAGAAGGCGAGACCCCTTCCACATCATGTGGAGATAATACTCGCTCTGCTGATGAAGTCGGCAAGACCCCTTCCACCTCATGTGGAGATAATACTCGTCGTGTCGCTGCAAATAAGGCCCTGTGGCCTCGCTGATATGTCTGAACCAAAGGAGCGCTGATATGCTCAACCTCAGGCATGTCTGGCTGGTGTGAAGGCTCTCCTGCATCATGAACTGTCTCGGGAGGCGGCTGTGGCACTCTGAAAAAGTCTCTAGAAATGAAATCCTCCCAAGTGATGCCCTGCTCTGCCAACTGATGCAACACTATGATCTTGATTAAAGCGTAATGGTATATACTCCTGTACTGCTGCACTGGGCTTGTCTTCTTTTGCACAAACATCACCATCCTCTCTATGTTGCGATATATGAAGTACGGAATATTCATCATACGTACCCTTGTGAAGTGCATCAACAAATGAATATGGTACGCAAAAAGACGAGTATATCTGCCCTCACAACTAAAACACTGAATGATGAGCTTCATCAGCGGTGCATACTCATCCCTCAAGAATCTGAATGGAAAAAATCTGCTCAAGTAACTCATATATCCAGTTTTAATGTATGGCTCATAGTGGAATTTCTCTAAATGCTGACGCTTGTTCCATTCCTCGCCCATGTTTGGTATGCCAGTGGCTTGAGCAATAGTCAAGGGTGACAAAATGAAATCAACCCCGACAAGATTTACCCGGCCATCCCGTAAATGTAGAACAAACAGACGGGCCAATTCACGATGAAGCCGGGTTTGTGCAATCATCTCACAAAATCTGAAACATGACAAATACCGAAAACAATCCATTGCTAATGGACATGCTTGCAACCGAGCCAAAGAAGTAGGCTCCTCTCTGCGATGATTACCACTTCTGCTAGCTCTATGAGACCCCCGTGGCACATTACCTTCAGTCATAGAATCACTGCCTGACCCTTGCTCATACTCTGACTCTGTCTCTGACATGGCTCTGAACAAGATATTGGCACTATGTATACTGATATAAATGCAGTGAAAACAAAGTTATGATGTGTGTTTTAACACCCAACAAATATCCCCCACCATCAAAGCACCATAAGGAAACAAACAATGATAATATCTCTGTTTTAGGTGGATTGAAAAAGAAGCACAGTCTCTGTTTTAATTGCAAGTGAAACTTGACCAAAGGACGCAGGCAGCCTTTAGAATATTGAGCAAATCTTGTCAAAGGGAGCAATGCATCATATGACTGTGTTTGTCAATGGGCAGTGAAAACAGAGTTATGAGAACGTTTTTATCATTGGGCAGTGAGATACAATATATCAATGATCATCATGGAACAAAAGTCATGACAGTGGTAAAATGATAATGATGACCACAATGGTATAATGGGTGTGAAAACAGTGGGGTTTTGATAATATATGCAAAGGTGGATATATCACTGATATAAGGTAGGAGAAAAACTCATAAAACCATCCATATACATTTAAAAACCCTAAGGAACAAAACTGCCATGACTGTAGGGTTTTACTCTTCCATTCAAATGTTTGAAGTCATCAATGATACCACCAACATATTAAAAACTACTGTGCAATAGTTAAAAACCTGTTTGAAGGCTGTTGGAGGCGATCTAAAACGAAACTGGGCGCACAACATGAATTTTCTGAGCTCTGTTTTTAAGTGGGTCGCACCCCTCAAGTGGGTCGCACCCGTTCACTTTTACACTGCGAAAAATGCCCAAGTGGGTCGCTCTTGCCCAGGTGGGTCGCTCTTGCCCAAGTGGGTCGCTCGACCTCCAAACCCTGTCAACGATGCTTCAAAACTCGAATTCGGCCTTCAAACTCTAGATTTCGATTTGTATGCTGTGGATTGTTGGAAATGAAACTTGTTTGGCCTTTTATATATGATGTAAATATCTTTCACAATCAGATTTGATCCAAATCTATTTGATAACCCATATTACAATGTTTTTGTATTTTCACATTTGGCTTTTTAATACAATCTCTTTTTGGCTTTTTTGAGTTCATATTTGATGATTTTGTTGTCTTCTTGCAGGGGTATGGCTTTTTAGCTGAGGAAAAGATCAGAGGTCTGCTTTGAAATTTCTTCTTGGTGGAATAAACACAATTTATTACAAAAATAATAATGAACAATTTCTAGTTCCAAAACAGAGTTTTGGACTAGAAATGTTTTTTAAAATGGTGATGATAATAAAACATGAAATCAAAATTTGCGGAACCATCCTCATCCTGCAGGCTTTATGACTGGTATACAAATGACTCGGAAACCCTAGACACTAAGACCAAAAACACTTATTGATATTTTAATGACCATAAATGAAATGACAATGATTTTGAGTGATTTTTGAGGAATTTGTTTTTTTTTAAAATAGCACTGTAGGTGTAAGCATGAGGAAACATAAGACAACAGACCCCTTCGTCAGTCAATGGCATGCTCCTAGCGAAATGCAACGAAGTGGAACAAGCAAGACACCTAAGAATGAATATGCAAAAGACGAAATGATCACTGACGGAGGGCTGTAAGGGCCGACTCTAACAAGATCAACGGTGTATGTTAAGCGCGATGAGCAGTGGTGGAGATGGGGGACGAAGTTATCTGGTCTAACTGTGGATCGTCAGATCTAAAAGTTAATAAAGATCTAATGGTTGTCATGCTACGCGATTGGGGAAGGGATGGAAATGAAATAAAATGTCATGCTTGATAAAAACCGTTGGATCAAATGGGGTGGAATGATCTGAGGGTTGAAATTAACCTCGATGGTTCCGAGGGACTTTAGCAATAAAAGACTTTATGCAAGAGCTTATTATTGCGGTACAGGGATATATATCGGGAAAAATAGATAAGGTTATAGTTTTAACCTTGGGTTAAGGGATTCGGGAAGGGAATATGAACAAAGAATTGGTTTTATTATGAAGTTTAATTTAAACGAAACTTCAGTATTATTTTTGTTTTAAACACATATAAAAACATGTTGAATCATTTTTCATATATTTTTATTATATAGTTAATTAAATCAAATTGATTTAACAACCATAAAGGGCGGGATATTTATATAATGATATATTTAGCCAAAGGGGGTATAATGTGGGTTTTATTTACACATGTGGGGATAATTAGCTTCAGCTAAAGTTATATTAATGGGTTTTTGGGGTTATTTTATAAAAGGGAATTATATAATATAGGAAAATGTTATTTTATAGGGACTTATTAAACAAGTTAAAGTTAATATGACAAGGGGACAATGTATACTCAAAATACATTAACATACCTAAGAAAAGTGAAGTTTAAAGGCAAATTTGCATTATCATAACTTCATCACTTCAACTTAGGAAAAAATGTGATTTTGAGGGTTTTATGCTTTCAAATGATGTGGGAAGTTAATCAAATGAGGATTAGAGTACCTTTTAAGTAAAATTGAGGTTTTTACTTAGGATTATTTAGGAAAATGAATGCATAATGGAATAATGATGTGATTTTGAGGGATCAATATAGACATTTTACACTTTCAACTAATCAACCATAGAGCCTTGGGTCTGGTCCCAACAAAAGTCAAGGAAATGCCTTGAGACTTTCTGACTGGTAGTTTAGAATGATGAATGGCTATGGGGAGGGGAAGTTATTTATTTGTAGCTCTGGTAAATAATAGTTACATTTATGCTTCTCACCTTCTTCTACCTACCCAATTTTAACTGCTAACATTTTTTCTTCCATTTTTGATTAGGTGCATTTGATCTAGCAACCTTTACAACATTTATTCTTTCTGAAAGAAATAAAACTATCTAATTCTAAACTTATTTCATCCATGAATCCAGATTAAACTGTTGGATTCACTTATTCTCTACCTAACTACTGAATTGTCATGATTAAACTGTATGACAATTCTTTATTCTCTATCTACAACAAGTGAAATTGAAACATAACAAGTCAAGATTAAATTGTTCAACTCATCATGGATTATGGAATTTATTGACACTCTGCCACAATCAAATGAAAAAGGTAAAAGTAGTGGCATTTAGACTTGCACACTTTCGTGTTTTATTCATTTTTTTCTTTTGGAGTATATGATTTTTTCTAAGTCCTTTGATTGTTTTTTTACGACTTTTTACCCTCTTTTTGATTTTTTTTTTTTTAAATATGTGAATACAACTTGTAGAAGGAAAAGTATGTATAGATTTACAAGATTACCATCATTCAAGTCAAAATTATGAATCCTATATTTATAGGTCACTAACATCGGCTTCACTTGGGGATGGAATTTCCTTGTGAAATGTCAAGAACTTTGAGATCAGTAGCATTATCCATTGACCTTGGTGATCCTGTAAATGTCTTATGTTTTTCTATAACAGTTCATATTTATGAAATTTTATACTGCAAAGCTTAGGGCCTTCTCTTCGGGCTTCAACTTTATAGATAAAAATCTCCAATCCAATATACACACTTGCAATGAATATTTACAATGATAAAGTAAATCAATCTAACTATTGAGTGACTCTAAATAATAGTAGTGTTTCCGCATCCTACCATTCACTGGTCCTTCTTGAAGTTCAGTTCCATCCAAATTCCTTATGAAAAGGGAATTATTACCTCTGTAACCATATATCACATAGGGTCCTTGCCATAGAAAGTCAAACTTTCCATGTTTACCTTTATCCTCTCTTCGTGAATCCCATATCAAAACTTGATCTCCTATGAAAAAATCATCTTCCTTAACTCTTTTATCAAAAATCTTTTTGATTTTATCATGTAAAACTTGTGATTTTTCATAAACTTCTTCTAGACTAGTTTGTTGGAGATGTATGGTTTCATTGATTCTTCGTTGAATATCATTTGTTTCCACCTGTGATTCCTGGATAATCTTCATGACTGGAACACCCAAGGAAGAAGGGAAAACAGCATCTGTTCCATAAACAAATTGATAAGGTGAAGTTCCAATAGAATTTTTTGTGGTAAGCCTATCAGCCCATAGGGCATAGACCAACTTTTTGTTCAATGTATTTTTGTTTTCTTGGAATAGTTTTTTGATGATATTGATTAAAATTTTGTTTGATGATTTTCCCAAACCATTACCTTGGGGATAATATGTTGTGTAATGACCTAAGGTAATATGGTATTTATGACAGAAAGAAATCATTTTCTTGGATTTGAATGTTGTTTCATCATCAGTAATAATCTTATGTGGGCTTCCAAATCTTGATAAAATATTACTTTCTATAAATGAGATTATAACTGAATCAATGGCTTACCTAGTAGGAATGGCTTCTATCCACTTGGTAAAGTAATCTATAGTAGTTAAAATCTATTTATGTTGGCCTGAAGAGGGAGGATGGATTTCACCAATCAAATCTAACCCCCATAGTTGAAATAGTTTTTCAGTTGATATAGGTTTAAGAGGTAAAGGCAATAGTTTCTTTTTCCCTTAAAAAATTTGGCATTTATGGCAAGAAGTAATAAATTTTTTGACATCAGAAAATAAATTTGGCCAGTAAAAACCAACTCTAAGTATTTTGTCTGTTGTACTCTTCCAATATAGGTGGCCTCCACGGTCACCTGCATGAAATTCCTCAAAAATTTTGTCAGCCTCAGATTTTAATAAACAATTTAGTAAAACCCCAGTACTTTCTTTCCAGTAAAGTGCATTATTTAAGATACAAAACCTCATTACTTTCTGTTTGACGAATCTTGCCTTGGTTTTTGTTAGCCTAGGAGGAGCTTGTAAATGTGTTAGTACAAAGATAATATCAGAGTAACATGGTGAGTCTAGAAAGGCCTCACTGATCAATGGAGTCGCCATCTCATCCTGGTCATCTATCTGTGCAATGAAATTAATATATAAGGAATTGCAATTTGATTCAGCCATCAATCTAGCTAAACCATGTCCTTTAATGAGATTAGTTGGTTTGATTTCTAGATATTACTCAAGGATAGTGGCTATCCACTTTCCTCTCCTACCGTCAGGTCCATCTTGTGTCAGAATGTCTTGAATTACTGCATTAGGGACATATGCAATGATGTGTGAATGAAGTATGTACACTCTAAAATCCTTCATGGCTTTAACCAGAGCTAAAGCCTGTTTTTCCATGATATTGTATTTTAGAGGTGCATCTCTGAGGGCCTTACTAAAGAATGCAAATGGTTGTTCAAAACCTTGATCGTTTTTCTGCAGAAGAACTACAGCTATGGTTGTTGGAACACCTAATCCTACATGGGTAGGTGTGGAATGAAAAAAGTCACAATGGAGTCCAAGTGACCTTGGAATATGAAACCAAGAGTCACACTATTGTACTATAAATGTACATCTTTGTATAATGGAAAATAAGAAAGTCTCACGCTTATCTTTCATTGTGTGTTGAGTCTCTTGTGTGTGCATTCTTCTTCCTCATACACCATGTGTGTGCTTCAACATGGTGTTTAACATGGTATCAGAGCGGGCGATTTCTGGCCCTGCTCCACTTTGAGTGAGCCATTTGTGTTTATGGCCCATGCATATCTGCAAAAATTGTTGGTTTTTTTGCAGCACTCAAGTGTTTGTAGCAGTGTTTTTAAGAAGGAGCAGCATTCAGTGATTTTGCAGCATTCAGAAGTTTTATATTGGAGAAGAGCAGCATTTAAAATCCCAGCATTCAGCATTTGTTTTGAAGAAGAGCAGCAAGCAGCACTGCACATCTGAAGGTTTATTTTTTTCTGCAATCTCTGCATTTTAAATTCCGCATTTAAAGAGCTGCTGGAATTTGTTTAAATTGGGATTTCTGAAGAAGTCTATGAGTTTTTAGTGGAAAAGATTTCTGAGCATTTTTAAATTCTGCATTTTTGAGCTGCTGAGAGGGTTTTTGAAGATAAATTCTGAGTTTTTATACTGCTGGAAATATTCTTCTGCTACTGGGCTATTAGAAAAATCTCTGGATTTTATTGGCAAGTTCTACAAATTGCTTGTGTTTCAATGCTGGAAATTTTCACTGTTCTGCAATTTCTGCAAGCTTTACTCCTCTCTGCTGTTATATAAAAATAAAAATAAAAAAAAAATAAATCTCTGCAACTACTCCGGCCCTCACCCTTGCTCCACGGCCATCCCAACTCTCGACACCGCTCCCTCACGGCATATCTGCACTCCCTACGCCACTACTCGCACAAGCCTACGCCCTCACTACCTTGCCTTACCACTCCCTGTCCCCTAACTCTACGCCTGCCCTTCTCACCCGGCCCTGCGCCTCTGCCCTCCCGCCTGCATTACTCTCCCTCCTCTTTACACCCTCGACCCCTCACCTTACGCCCCTCCTAAACTTTTTTTAACGCTTCCCTCCCATAATACGACTTCCCACTCCATTTAATAAATTTTGCCATATAATAATCCCCCCTCCCCATTAATAAAACCCCTCCCCATCTCCTTTTAAATTTATTTTAATTAACTCCCCTCCCTTTATATAATACGTCCCATCTCAAACTCTTATGAATCCCTCATATTTCGTTTTAAAATTTTTTAAATTAAAATTCCCCCACCATTTAGTTACCCTCCCTTCCTTTATAAATTTCATATTTAATTTCATTTTCATATAATACCATACCGCCCTTCCCATATTTTTTAAAATCCCTCCAATTTTTAAATTAAATCCCTTTTTAAATTAATCCCCTTTCCTTTCTTAAATTAAATTTTATCCCACCCTTTTGTAACTAATTCCCATTTTTAATTTTTTAATTTTTTAATTAAATTTTAATTAAAAAAAAAAAAAAAAAAAAAACAGCAGAGAGAGAGGAGAGTGAAGATTTGAATAGCAGAAAAAGAGGAATGACATGTGAGAAAAACTGAAGAAAATGGACAGTACACATAGAGAAAGTTGCAGATTTGACATTGTATGATTTGTGGCATTGATTTGAAGGGTGTTTTTTTGAAGAATTTCACATTTGAAGACAAGTTTGCCATCATTGAAAACAGCGATTTGAAGAAATTTCAGCTACCCCAAGGACCTTTTGCAAGTTGTTTTTTGCTGCACATTCAAATATTTTGTAGAGATTTTGTATTGAACTCACATCGTGAGTGAATTTGCCTCTTCATTTATAGTTGCAATCAGTATTTAAGTTGTTGGATTTTTGATTGCCCTCCATCATTTGAGGAGCACACTTTGTACTTTGAGAGTTCTCTTGAATCATTTGTATTTGTTGCATCACATTGTAAACGGGTGCATTTTCGGTTGAAGCCGACACCCTTTCATTTGTTTTTGAGCCTAAGTTGTTGAAAATGGCCAAAATCAATGAGGCATTAATGTTGTTGAATGACCTCATTCATTCAAATGTTGATGACATGATAAAAATGAGCAAGGATGCTCTTTGTAAAATTCACAGTTGTTTACAAGATGCACATGAGAAGATTGAGTTTTTGCAGTTGGAATCTCAGCTCCAACAAGATGAACTTCAGCAAAAGAGTCACCATTCTGAACCTGTTTCTGTTCAAAAGATTGAGATTGACTCCCATCAACAGCATGTCAGTAAAGTTCCAGATGATTCACATTCAGTTCATTGTACTAGAGCAGATTTACATGTAGATGCAGCCACTCAGCCTGCACTTCCTAAGCCCATCATCAGACCTTGGGAAGAACTTGTCCACAACAAGCACCGAACTGGTCTTGGATATGACAAGGATGTGTCCTTTCATATTCCAGACTACACCAAGCCCATCATATTTCAGAGTGTCGGATTCTTGTATGACAGTTCACCTGCAGCTGTTCCAGATCCTGCTCCACAACAACAATCACAGATTGAGAAATGCCAACATTGTGATCGAGTTGGCCATATGAAAGATCACTGTTTTGATCTTCATCCATGCAAGCACTGTGGTCGGCACACCCATTCTTCAGACAGATGCTTCAGAAACAAGCCTCCTGCAAGAACCAAGATTCATCTTGGATGGATCGCTTCTTGGCAATGGGCATCGGCAGCCAAGAAGATGTTTACGACACATGTTAGAACTTGTTCACGGATATTGAGCAAACTTACAGTTGAGTTTTCGCCATCATCTCACCTTGTCCCTGACAGGGGGGAAAATGGTGGTCATGTACAAGCTTTGACGACAGATCAAGCGAGCCTGAGCCACAATCTCTCATTCCATGTTCAGAGTTGTAGCCAGCAGTTCAAGCGAGCCTGAGCCACAATTCATCATTCCGGATTCAAAGATGTAGCCAGAGATACGGATGCCCATGAGCATACCTTCGGTTGGTGGATAACCTAAAACCATCATCTTTGGTTGGTGGATAACCTAAAACCATCATTTTCGGTTGGTGGATAACCTAAAACCATCATCTTTGGTTGGTGGACAACCTAACACCACCACAGGTTGTAGACCTCCCTTCTTTTAGGTCGAACGTCTCCCTTTTTTATGAGGGACAATTCCTCTAGCAGAAGCCTTCAGCTTCTTGCCAGTTTTGGAAGAGTTCCGGGAACTACAACATGTATTGCGTTCCAGTGTTTGTGGTCATCCTAAAACCACCTCTTTTTTCCAACATTTCAGAGAGTTGATTCAGCCCAAGTGCTGCCATGCATACTTTGCAGATTTGTATTACAACTCTTCTTGGACTCACACATACCCCTTCGGATTAAGGGGGGATGTTGGAACACCTAATCCTACATGGGTAGGTGTGGAATGCAAAAAGTCACAATGGAGTCCAAGTGACCTTGGAATATGAAACCAAGAGTCACACTATTGTACTATAAATGTACATCTTTGTATAATGGAAAATAAGAAAGTCTCACGCTTATCTTTCATTGTGTGTTGAGTCTCTTGTGTGTGCATTCTTCTTCCTCATACACCATGTGTGTGCTTCAACATGGTATTTAACAATGGTGTTTTCACATGCAAACGAAAAGATTATGAAATCTTTTGTATAATCTGGGCTGATGAGGACTGGTGCTTTTTTCAGGGCCTATTTTATGGATTCAAAAGATTGTTTGGCCTTTATTTTCCATTTTATTGCAGAGTCCTTTTTAAGCATATTGTTGATATCTTTTATGATTTCAACTAGATTAGAGATAAATCTTCTTAGAAAATTGATTTTACCCAAGAATTCTTGAAGTTATTTTATGTTCCTTGGTGGTTGAATGTTTAAGATGGCTTCAATTATTGCAGGATCTATTCCTATGCCTTCTTTGGAGATTATGTGACCTAACAGTTTTCCTTCTTCTAGTCCGAAAATAGTCTTTTTAGGATTAAGAGATATACCATATTTTCTACATTTGATAAAGACTTGTCTTAGGTGATCTAAGTGTTCATCATTTGTTTTTGAAAAGACAGTAATATCGTCAAGACAAATAACTAAAAATTCATGGATCTGTTTAGTAAAGGCAATATCCATTGCTCTCTGAAAAGTAGCTCCTGCATTTTTCAATCCAAAAGGCATTTTCATGTACATGAAAGTGCTCCAAGGAGTAATAAATGAAGTTTTAGTCTGATCATATTTATGAACTAGAATTTTATTATAACCAGAGAAACCATCTAATAAATAAATTCTTGAAGAACTTGACAACCTCTACAAAATATGATCCATTTTAGGCAAGGGGTAATTGTCTTTCAAAGAAGCTTTATTGATATTTCTAAAGTCTATACAAAGTCGAATTTCTCCTGTTTTCTTTCTGGTGGGCACTAAATTAGATACCCAGTCAGAAGATATGACTGGTGTAATTATTTGTGCATCAAACATTCTTTTAACTTCTTTTTTTATTAAAGGTAACAAGATTGGATTAAACCTTCTTAGTTTTTGTTGAAAAGGTTTTTGATTTTCTTCCAAAGGAATATTTTGTTGAACTATGTCTTTGTTGTAAGTTTTCAAATATTTGTAACCCCATGAAAAAACATCCTGATATTCTTTCAAAATTTCTATGTATTTAACCTTTTCTTCTGATGATAAGAATTTTGATAGTTTAATCATTTTTGGTTTTTCATCTCTTCCTATGTTACACTCTTCTATATCAGACCTGACTAGTTCCATTTTCGGCCTTTTGGGCACATCGTTGGAATCAAACAAATATTCTAGGGGAGTTAAACCTCTGGGTAAAATGTTATGTTTTAAATCAATCAAATCTGGTTCATCTTCCATCATTTCCTCTATATCTACTTTTTCCATTTCATCTATGTCACTCTGAGTAAATATAGTAGGTCTATCAAAATTATGTACATATAAATTATCTAAATCATCTATTTGACAAGAATTTGAATCTATATTACAGTCATTATCAATTTGAAAATTTTGAAACTCTGGCTCATTGTTCAAAAAGTGATAGATTTGTTCATCTTCTAAGAAATTTTTCCAGTATTTTACATTATCAGGGGCAGTAGGTCTGTGTTTGATTTCAGCAGTGTATTTCTGTAATGGTGAAAATGGAAGTTTGCAAGTGGTGGAAAAGGTTGCCAAACAATGGGCTTGCATGTTCTGTTCTCTAGGGATGATAGAAAATTTAGTTTCTAACAAATCTTCAACCAAATCTGTTGGTGTGTCTCTGTATCTGGCAAGTCTAGGGTTGTGAACAGAGTATTCTACGTTTATTTGCTTGATAACTAGCTCTGAATCTCCCATGACTAATATTCTTTTCCCTCCCAATTTTCTAATGATTTGAAGACCTAATATTAAAGCCTCATATTCAGCCATGTTATTGGTGCATTTGAAATTCAATCTAAAGGCATGTCCTTCAGAATGACTTGTTTCAATGTTCGTAATCCTTACACCAGCTCCAGCTCCTGATTTATTCACAGATCCATCAAAATCTAAATGCCATAAAGCCTCATGACCAATATAATTTTCCATTATTTTAAGTTTCTTATCAGTGAGTTCAGTTGGATTGTCATTATGATCAGAGTTACTAAGAATAAAGGAATCAAGATCAGGAGTTGAATATATTGGATAATTGGTAGGTCTGTCAGTAGTACTGATCATAAACTTCATTAATGTTTCTCTGTAAAGCTTTTTTGGTTGTCCAAATACCGAGATAGTGGCATAACTCATGTCAAGTTGTAGAGATCCCTACAACTTTTCTCCCCCTGAGCGAGAAAGAAGCATGCCATACTTTGACGGGATACCAGCTACCACAACATCCACGGTAATGCTTTTACCAAGATATTGGAATAGGTTTACAAAAATATCTTTAATCAACCCTATGCATTGGACTTTGGATGAATCAAATTAAAGCAAGTCTTTATATGCTCTGGTTATGTCTAGATTCATGGTTTTCATTATTGCTCTGGGCATGAGGTTATGGGAAGGTCCAGTATCTAGCATAGCATTGTGTAATATCTGATCATGTACAATAAGACTTAAATAAAATGGAGGTACTGACCCATCTAAATGCTTATCATATACATTTGGACCAAAAATTAATTCAGGTCTATCTTCATTCATATTAATTGTATCCTCATTTTCATTTAAATTCAATGCTTCAGTAATAATAGGTCTATACAATTCATTTTTAGCTAATTCAACTAAGGGAACAACTATCTTCAATCTGGATATTTCAGATTTCATATTAAATGTTGACTGATATTTGATGGCTTGAATTATTTCATCTTTTGGAACTGTGGTTTGGGATGATTTTTCTTGTGTTTCAATATTTTTACCTTTGGTTTGAGGTTTTATTTTGTCATATGTTTGAGTTTCGTGGTTTCTACTATCTTTAATTATTTTTTCAGGAACAGTTTGAGGGTTAGCAGATGCTTTATCAGATTTGGGATTCTCAGCAAAAGATTTAGGATTTGCTAATTTTTAGTCAGCTGGATTCTTTTTTGGGTCAGTAGATGTTGCTGAATTGGTGGTCTTTGTAGTATTAGCCTTTTGGGCATCTTTGGAGGATTGAGCCACCTCATCAGTAATATCTACAATATTTGGACATTGTTGTTTTTGAGGACTGGGTGGGTTCGAACTTTGTTTATTTTCTCTGGGAAGAATCTGCAAAAATTTCGTTTTAGGAGCATCAATATTCTTTTTGTTTTGGCTTTATTGGGTTGGAGCATTGTTATTTATAGTAGGTTCATTGGTTTTCTTGCTCCTAAGGTTATATTGGATATGAATTTCATTGATTGCAAAATCATAACTTTGCTTATATTCGAAGGATTCACCAGATTCAACCTTGAACTATTGCAGTTCAAAGAGTTCCTGGTCTTCTTGTGTGAGGAAAATTGTATTGTTTTCATCTATCCCCATAACTATGTTGATGTCTTCCTCTTCCTCAACATTTTTGGTGCACTCTCTGCAAAGATTTCTAGGAATGGGGGTCTTATGTTATGATCAGGGGAAGGTTCTTTACCTTTCCCAAGATTGTTTTTTTTTCCTGTAGTTGGGATTCTTGATTTGGGATTAATTCTCCCATTGTGGTTCCTTTCAATATGATCTAGTCTCTCAACTACTTTTTATAATGTTTTGGTAATAAAATCAAATTTACCATCTAAGTTTGAAGCTTCTTCTTTGATAGTAACCCTCCTCTCATTTCTCATTCTGGCTTTCTTGGCAAGGATATTGATTTCTACACCTACAGCATTTTGTTGCATTTGTTCTAGGGTATCTGCATCTCTTTCTCTAAGTTGGTAAGCCATGTCTACATCAAAACAATCAGGGAATTTAAGTAGCATGGAATACAGAGTGGGTTTAAGGTCTGTAGGAATAGCGTTGTAAGCATTGTTTTATCTAGTGCAAAAATCTTGGACAGACTCATTGGGGGCTCTCTTAACAGCATCAAACTCAGAGACTATTTGCATAGGATTCTTCTTATTATCCCATTTATTTAGGAATGCTCTATGGAATGCAGCTAGGTCTGCTATACTACCATCACCTAAACTTCTAAACCATGTTTTTACATCTCCAATTAAGCTTTGTGCAATCAACCTCATTTGGACATCAGATTCATCTATTTCATAAATTTCCCAAAAATCATGCATTCTTGTGATATGTTGTTGTGGAATAATTTGTGAAAGATTAACAAACAATGGGATATATTTTTGATAATTTTGGGGCATGTCATGGAGATTTTGAGGTAAGACCAAGGGAGCATATCTGGCTACCATGGCTTGAATTTTTTCTAAAATAGGAGGTACAGTAGTAGTGGAAGGGATAGTGCTGGTTACAACAATGGATGTACTTGAAGAGCTTGGAAAAGGACATGAAAAAGAAGTAGTATGGCTGGAGCTTATAGTGGTAGTGGATGTAGTGGACTGAGTAAATGATGAAAATACTACTTTGGTTTGTAAGGGCAGCTCAGGGATGAATGGATCTGTTGATGAACTAGCGATGGATTGAGAATATGATGAATATATGATCCTATGCTGCAGAGGCAAATCAGGACTTACAGGCTCTTGAGGTGAACTGATAGTAGAATCTGTAAATGAAGTGGCAGCATACAGAGTAGAATCTGACACTGGAAAGACATTGGTGTATAGTTGGGAAACTGGAGGTTTGAATTGAGACAAAAAAATTGGCTAACTTAACAGCTACTTCAATGTCTTTAATTTTTGTGACATTCACCCTTTTCACCAAACTTTGACTTTCAGTTTTGTCTGATTTAGTAGGTACTGAAATAATTTTATGTTTCTCACTCACGTAAGACGTAAAAACAGGATCTAAAACAATTTCCTTTAAATCTGTTTTAGATTTGGTTCTAAATAGAGATTTTTCAAACTTCAAATCAAATTCAATATTTGATAAGCTTACTAATTCTTTGGGTAAAGAATCAACTCTTTTCAGGGGTACTTCAATTTTTGAACTAACAGTTTGTTTTTTCTTTTTTCCTATCTGGTCTGGATTCTCTCTAGAGTGTTGGGATCAAGGTTGGATCTAGTGTAATAGACTTTATTGGGAGCCAGAATGTTTATTGGGTAAATACCCACAACCTTTAAACTTAATCTTAAAGTAGAAAATATATGTTTAAAAATATTCCTTCAAGATTAAACTTAAAAATGGAGAGTGGTTAGATCCCCAGTATGGTCACCAGTATGTTATCACACTAGTAATTCTTAGGTCGTGGGATTTTGTTTTATAGTTAAAGAAAACCAGGGGTAACCAAGAACCTCTTTTAGAATTCAAGATCTAGCCTTCCTAAGTTCCGGAGAGGGATCTCTCCTTAAGATTTAGCTTTGTTTTGAAATGGATTTTAGGCTAGCTATGAGTGGACAATTTGGTTGGATTTTTTGAATGTTGGTAGGAATAAAGGACTATAAGGGAAACCATATAAAGATCTACCTAACCATTCGGTAATGGTGTCAAATTTATAGAAAACAAGACTAGAAAACTAAGGTCAAAAGAAAAAATATACTAAGGGCAAGATAGATGATCTTCAGAGGGTTTTAAAAGGCTATTTTGATGAAGTGGTATGATCTAGACTAAGGGAAATTAAGAATTCTTAGATCACAGAAAAGGAAGAGGGAAATTGAGGTCAAACGAGACTAAAGAGAAAATAAGAATTCTAAAGTCTGGATATCAGTAGAAAACATAAACATGAAAAATAGTAAAAACAGAGAGCTTTTTACACTGATTCTCTAATACCTTTCCCAATTATTCATTTAAGATGGAAAATAACACAAGATTTATGAATGAAACTTAAAGAAATAAACAATGAAAGCTGGAAGATACAATACTCATCTGATTAGCACAAGGATCATTAGTTATGATGTCTATTAGCTTTAGTTTCCAGCCTGCTGCTTTACCTTAACTCACATAAAATCCCAATGCTTTCAACAAAAAAATCTATAGTAGTCTTGATAATTTTATTCCACCTTGAATACTTCGAAAGATAAAGTATTTATAAAATTAAATTACTTACAAAATATCTAAAGTTTGAGATAATATCTCAAGCAAAAATAGGAAATATTACATAAGAAGAGGGACAACAACAAAACAGTTTGCAAGTTGTCCTATTTTACAAGAAAAAATAGAACTGTTTATCATAATCAAACTTATTTTTTGATTAGCTGGAAGCGTTGCTGGCAATTTAGACATTATCTCATGGAAGATGACTTGTAGAATACTCTTCCTTTTCACCTTCTATTTTGATACTCTTTATCTCTGCTTTTCACTATTTCATTGTTGTAATTGAAAAATAACCAGTAGTAACAATTTTCTTTTACTGATACACTTTGACCCTGATACACTTTGACATCTAATACACTTTGATCTTGATTTTTCACCCTAAGGTAACAGTAAAATATGATTTCTTCATGTGATTTTTCTGCTCTTTACCTGTCAAATTCACATAAGATCTGTGAATTCTTGCCACTGTTCATCAATGGGGATCTTCATATTCTTCAACTTTCTATAGCTTTCATCAGCTTCTGTGTACTTAGAAAAATTTGGCTTTACTATGAACATGTGATTAATTTCATTCTCCAGCAAGAATAATTTCTCAAAATATTGAAGTACTACTTTACCACTTGGAGACCTTTGAGGCAAAGGTTTGCTAGCCTCCTCCTTAGCATGGGCTCTAATCTTCTGGTCATAGTCCTTCTGTGTTATCAATTTCTCATGAAATCCAATAATATCTGGAAGTCCTGCTTCTAGCAGTAAGTCATATTTTCTCTTGAATTTAGTAATTGATAAGTTCATTGTATCACATTTCTCTTCCAGGTTATTCATAATATTTCTTTTTTTCAGGACTTTTCTAATTTGAAGGATGGCCTCTGCCCTGTCAGGAATATTCAATTCTTATAATTCCTCCTTGTTTTTACTATTCAAAAATGATATGAGTTGAATTGCTTGTTGTGGTTTGTTGCCAAGTTCCTTCTTTGTTTTGTCTGTCTCTGCTAAGGCAGCTTGTAGCAGATCTTTTTGCTTATATATTATCTAAATAGAAGGCCACTGTGAGTAAATGCCTTCAGTGATTTTTGTCCACAAATGGTTTTTTATGTAGGAAACTTGATCTGTGAGATTTACTTCCTTTTGGAGGACCAGGACCATTTGTTATAATGTTTTTACCCTTTGTTCATGGCCCTTGGAAGTAATTACAACATCTTTGTAGGGAGATTCAAAGTTTGCATTAGCTTTTTTCAATCTTTTGTTCTCATCATTCTTTAAAGTCATCTCTTCCAAAGCTTTTACCAAGTCTGTAGCTCCTGTATCTATCCCTGTTTGTACCTGTGTATTTGAAGAAGCAGTAGCAGAATCATCCTTTGATGAAATTGACACTGCAGTTGCCAATTTCCTTTGAGGTGAAAGATGTTCAGCTAGAGTAGATGGTACAACAGTGCTTAATAATGGAATAACTATAGGAATGACTTCTTTATCCTTTTTCAATGCTTCATTTTCATCTAGATCAGCTCTTGCTTCAATCACCAAGTCTTCTAATGCTTTGAATCTCAATCCATTAGCATGCAATGATGCTTTGTCAAATTTCATTTGATTTTTCAGATTTGTCACTGTCTTCTGAAGTTTAATAGAGCTCATTGTTTTGTTCACTATCTTTGAATACAACATCTCTGTATTGCTCCTGTGGAATTCTATTTGATCTAATTCATGGACAGCATCTGCATCTACTTCCAAATCAGTCTTTGAATAGTCTGCTATCGACTTTGGATCAGCCACTGTAGGTTTCAAAAATGACATTACCAATTTGTTAGAAGAATAATCAAAAGCAGAGAGAAGTCTATCTTTATTTCCATGTTTCTCTTTGAGAAACTTGGAATAGACTTCATTCTTTATTTCTTCATTCTTCTCTCTGATTTGTCTGAATTTGATCTGGATGTGTGACTCTGTTTTCTCAGATTCCTTTCAAGAAGAAGGAATTTCAACATTAGTTTACTTCTTAATCATCACTGTATCTTTATCCAGTGTTTCAAATTGGCTCCTTTAAAGTTCTCTGAGTGTTTCAGTTACTATCACTGTTGCCTCATCCTTAGTTTCATGACCATTATTATCATCAATTTCCATTGCTTTATCTTTTTCCTCAACAGTCAATTTGGTTCTCTTGCTATAAGAGGTTTTAAATTTCCTGCCTAAAATGGTTTTTACAATATAACTAACATATTCTCCACTTATTTTGTGAGATACTTCAACCTCTTTATCAACTGTAAGAACATGTGCTTGATCAACCTGTTTTTCATGTACATTACCTGCGTGCATATCCTTTGTATCTTCATCAAGCAAAGTATTTGCCTCCCATTCATTTTGTTTGGAAAATTTTTCAATTTGTGACTTGGAATCATGCAATAAAGGAGACAACTTGCATTTTAATCTGATTGTACTCAAGACACCCTGAGGGTCATAGTTCCACATAAAGCTGTATGGGAACTTGTATTCTTTCAACTTGATATTAATCTCCTTTACAACTTCTCTATTGTTGAAAATGAATGGCCCAATCTGATTTTTGAGTTTAAATTGGGTCTTTTTCCTAGAGGCCATAAAATTTACTTCATCTGCATTCAATATTTTCCTTAAATATTCTAAAGCATAAAGTCTTGTAGTTACAAACCTTGGAATTTTTTATGGGGCCAAGAGTGCACCATACAATCTAATCTCTGTGTGATTCCTGTATAAGTACCAATCCCCAGTCTTACAACTCTCAGACAACTGTAAGATTCTCGTATTCTTCATTAATTATGGGAGTTTCTTCCTTATTCAACCAATTCATAGCTGGAATTATGAATAAGTCAGTGAAATCTGCATATGTATATTCCCTGTTCTCTTTTCTCAAAATAGATGTCCAAAACACAACTGACGGGAGGTTCCCTTCTACATCCAATTTCTGCAACTCAATGGGAAACTTTTCTGTTTGATAATACAAGAAAAGATGTAGTAGATATGATGTGTATCTAAAAACTCCCTCCGATGGTAATTTGGTCAATTGGTAGTGCATGCTCTCAGCAATAAACTTGGAAAAAATGAAGATAATGGATGGAGGCTGGCCAGGAGTCAAGGTTGACAAAAAACCCAAGATGGAAGCATTAGTGAATTCATCATTGTTATATCCCAGTATAAATGACAGCATGGAGACAATCTGCCTTGTTTCGTCTGGAAAGTCAAATGTATCAAAGGGAGGATTTACTTTGGGGACATTAACATGTGTAGGCCAAAAAGTCTGAAATATGTTGAACCTGGTAGAAAAATCTAAATCCAAGTACAGCTGGGTCAGATCTTCTATGAATAACGAAACTAAATTGGGGTCATGTTTCATTTACAGCATGGAATTTATGGACTCAGCATTGATATAGAACATTACTTCCCTGTCTTTATTGACAATACACCTCTGATCTGGAACAGTCTGAAAAAATCAGGGGCTTGATGAGTAAGAGGAACAACATATCTTGGTAGATTCGACTCCCAAATGGGTACATCACCTTTGGATTTTTCTACAGACTTTCCAAAACACCAATTGTGGACTTGTAAGAAGTTGAATTCAACTGAAGGATCAAAAATTCTATAATCAAGATCAAGCAAGGAGCTACTTTCTTGAGAAGTAATGGGAGGTTGTACAGGTCTCACAACTTCAGTGGTTTCAGTTGTGATTGCAGGAGTAGGTTTATCAATTTTTGAAGGTTCAGCCTATGGTAACTTACTTGAGACCTTTTTCTAGGATTTGGACCTCCAGACTTGCGAGTGACTTGTTTCTTAGTCATTTTGGATGAATGGAGCAAGTTTAAACATTTTATTAAGCTCTTCTTTAGAAACAAGAGGCGATTGAAGGACTTTTCTGGAAAAATTTAAACTCTGAGTGGGGTTCTAGATGATAAAAAGAGTTTTTTATGCACAGAGGATTGCTTAGATCAATTTTAGTAGTGAAAATGATCTTGGAATGGCTTAAAACCTGCTAAAATGGAAAATGCAGATCCTGGAGAAAATTTGACAGTGTTTCCCCTGTATTTTGGAGGTTTTTAAACTTCAAAGATTGAAAATTCAGTTGTTTTAAGGAAATGGTTGTTCAAATGGTATATTTTCCTTTGTAATTGAAGATGTTTTAGATAAGATTCATGGAAAAATACCTGAAAAAGGTATAATTGAAGTCGATGAAGGTTGTCGTTTCGTAACAGTCTTCAATTCTGTTGAATTTGGCTATCAGAGGTCATGGAATTCAAAGGAAATGGCTTCTTAATGGAAAATTGTTTTACAAGAAGCTTTGAAAATGGTGAAAATTGGCTCTGCAATGGGTTCTCAAAGGTTTACTAGTGCAAACACGTAAAATGTGATGAAAATGGTTAAGTTTTAAGACATTAAACCTTAAGTCAAATCATATTTCAATCATATTTATTGAAGGAATGCCGGGAGCGGTTTATATTTGGGGGCAGGCGGTTTTCGCGCAGCTTTGAGGTGGTAAGCGGATTTTAACTTTTTGCACGCGGTCAAATAGAAAAATGACACGTCGAAAAGGGGTGGTATGTGGAAATATATTATATCACGTAATTTTTTGGAAACTTGCGTCAATTATTTTCATCGTGCAATATAGGATTGGCGTCGTCGGATCTAACTTTGATAAGCGGACGGCCAGGATTAAAATGAAAGTTGCGGGGAAAATGTAGTGGGGCCAAGGCTATGAATGGTGGCCATACATCTAATGAGTGATAGATCAACGGTGCATGTTAAGTGCGATGAGCAGTGGTGGAGACGAGGGACGTAGTTATCAGGTTTAACTATGGATCGTCAAATCTAAAAGTTAATAAAGATCTAATGGTTGTCATGCTATGTGATAGGGGAATGGATGGAAATGAAATAAACTGTCGTGCTTGATAAGAACCTTTGGATCAAATGGGGTGGAATGATCTAAGGGCTGAAATTAACCTCGATGTTTCTGAGGGACTTTAGCAATAAAAGACTTTATGCAAGGGCTTATTATTGTGTTAGAGGGATATATATCGAGAAAAATAGATAAGGTTATAGTTTTAGCCTTGGGTTAAGGAAGTCGGGAAGGGAATATGAACAAATAATTGGGTTTATTATGAAGTTTAGTTTAAACGAAACTTCGGTATTATTTTTGTTTTAAGCACATATAAAAACATGTTTAATCATTTTTCATATATTTATATTATATAGTTAATTAAATAAAATTGATTTAACAACCATAAAGGGCGGGATATTTATATAATGATATATTTAGCCAAAGGGGGTATAATGTGGGTTTTATTTACACATGTGGGGATAATTAACTTTGGCTAAAGTTATATTAATGGGTTTTTGGGGTTATTTTATAAAAGGGAATTATATAAAATAGGAAAAGGTTATTCTATAGGGAGTTATTAAATAATTTAAAGTTAATATGACAAGGGGATAATGCATACTCAAAATACATTAACATAACTAAGAAAAGTGAAGTTTAAAGGCACATTTTCATTTTCATAACTTCATCACTTCAACTCAGGAAAAAATGTGATTTTGAGGGTTTTATGCTTTCAAATGATGTGGGAAGTTAATCAAATGAGGATTAGAGTACCTTTTAAGTAAAAATGAGGTTTTTACTTAGGATTATTCAGGAAAATGAATGCATGAATGGAATAATGATGTGATTTTGAGGGATTAATATAGACATTTACACTTTCAACTAATCAGCCATAGAGCCTTGGGTCCGGTCCCAACAGAAGTCAAGGAAATTCCTTGAGCCTTTCTGAATGATAGTTTAGAATGATGAATGGCTATGGGGAGGGAAAGTTAGTTATTTGCAGCTCTGGTGAATAATATTTACATTTATGCCTCTCAGCTTCTTCTACCTAACCAATTTTAACTACTAACATTTTTTCTTCCATTTTTGATTACGTGCATTTGAGCTAGCAACCTTTACAACATTTATTCTTTCTGAAAGCAATAAAACTATCTAATTCTACACATATTTCATCCATGAATCCAGATTAAACTGTTGGATTCACTTATTCTCCACCTAAATACTGAATTGTCATGATTAAACTGTATGACAATTCTTTATTCTCTATCTACAACAAGTGAAATTGAAACATGACAAGTCAAGATTAAATTGTTCAACTCATCATGGATTATGGCATTTATTGACACTCTGCCACAATAACCTGCAAAAGGTAAAAGTAGTGGCATTCAGACTTGCACACTTTCATGTTTTATTCATTTTTTTCTTTTGGGGCATATGATTTTTTCTAAGTAATTTGATTTTTCTTTTAGGTATTTTTACCCTCTTTTGATTTTTTGATTTTTTTTTGATTTTTTTACAAAATATGTGAATACAACTTGTAGAAGGAAAAGTATGTACAGATTTACAAGATTACCATCTGCCAAGTCAAAATTATAAATCCTATATTTATAGGTCACTAACATCGGCTTCACTTTCTGATGGCATTTCCTTGTGAAATGTCAAAAACTCTGAGATCAGTAGCCTTATCAATTGAACTTGGTGATCCTGTAAATGTCTTTTATTTTAAAGTAACAGTTCATATTTATGAAATTTTATACTGCAAAGCTTAGGGCCTTCTCTTCGGGCTTCAACTTTGTAGATAAAATCTCCAATCCAATCTATGAACTTGCAATGAATATTTACAATGATAAAGTAAATCAATCTAACTGTTGAGTGACTCTAAAGAATAGTAGTGTTTCTGCATCCTACCATTCAGTGGTCCTTCTTGAATTTCAGTTCCATCCAAATTCCTGATGAAAAAGGAATTATTACCTCTGTAACCATATATCACATAGGGTCCTTGCCATAGAAAGTCAAACTTTCCATGTTTACCTTTATCCTCTCTTCGTGAATCCCATCTCAAAACTTGATCTCCTATGAAAAAATCATCTTCCTTAACCCTTTTATCAAAAATATTTTTGATTTTATCATGTAAAAGTTGTGATTTTTCATAAACTTCTTCTCTAGTTTATTGGAGATGTATGGTTTCATTGATTCTTCGTTGAATATCATTTGTTTCCACCTGTGATTCCTGGATAATATTCATGGCTGGGACACCCAAGGAAGAAGGGAAAATGACATCTGTTCCATAAACAATTTGATAAGGTGAAGTTCCAATAGACTTTTTTGTGGTAATTCTATCAGCCCATAGGGCATAGACCAACTTTTTGTTCCATGTCTTTTTGTTTTCTTGGGGTAGTTTTCTAATGATATTGATTAAGATTTTTTTTTATGATTCGGCTAAACCATTACCTTGGGGATAATATGTTGTGGAATGACCTAAGGTAATATGGTATTTATGAAAGAAATAAATCATTTTATTGGATTTGAATGTTGCTGCATTGTCAGTAATAATCCTATGTGGGCATCCAAATCTTGATAAAATATTAATTTCTATAAATGAAATTATAGCTGAATCAGTGGCTTTCCTAGTAGGAATGGCTTCTATCCACTTGGTAAAGTAATCTGTAGTAGTTAAAATCCATTTATGTTGGCCTGAAGAGGGAGTATGGATTTCACCAATAAAATCTAACCCCCATAGTTGAAATGGTTTTTCAGTTGATATAGGTTTAAGAGGTAAAGGAAATAGTTTCTTTTACCTTCAAAAATTTGGCATTTATGGCAAGAAGTAACAATTTTTTTGACATTATAAAATAATGTTGGCTAGTAAAAACCAGCTCTGAGTATTTTGTCTGCTGTACTCTTCCAATATAGGTGGCCTCCATACTCACCTGCATGAAATTCCTCAAGAATTTTTCCAGCCTCAGATTTTAATAGACAATTGAGTAAAATCCCAGTATTTTCTTTCCAGTAAAGTGCATTATTTAAGATACAAAACCTCATTGCTTTCTGTTTGATGAATCTTGCCTTGGTTTTTGTTAGCCCAGGAGGAGCTTGTAAATGTGTTAGTACAAAGATAATATCATAGTACCATAGTAATTCTAGATAGGCCTCACTGATCAATGGAGTCGCCATATCATCCTAGTCATCTATTTGTGCAATGAAATTAATATCTAAGGCATTGCAATTTGATTCAGCCATCAATCTGGCTAAACCCTGTCATTTAATGAGCTTATTTAGTTTGATTTCTAGATCGTACTCAAGGATAGTGGCTATACACTTTCCTCTCCTACCATCAGGTCCATCTTGTGTCAAAATGTCTTTAATTACTACATTAGGGACATATGCAATGATGTATGAGTGAATTATGCACACTCTGAAATCCTTGATGGATTTAACTATAGCTAAAGCCTATTTTTCCATGATATTGTATTTAAGAGGTGCATCTCTGAGGGCCTTTCTAAAGAATGAAATTGGCTGTCCAAAACCTTGATCGTTTTTCTGCAAAAGAACTGCAGCTATGGTGTGTTCAGATGCAAAGGAAAATATTATCAAAATCTTTTGTATAATCTAGGCTGATGAGGACTGGTGCTTTTGTCAGGGCCTATTTTATGGATTCGAAAGATTGTTTGGCCTTTATTGTCCATTTTATTGCAGAGTCCTTTTTAAGCATATTGCTGAGATCTTTTATGATTTCAGCCAGATTAGAGATAAATCTTCTTAGAGAATTGATTTTACCCAAGAATGCTTGAAGTTCTTTTATGTTCCTTGGTGGTTGAATGTTTAAGATGGCTTCAATTCTTGCAGGATCTATTCTAATGCCTTCTTTGGAGATTATGTGACCTAATATTTTTCCTTCTTCATGTCCAAAAAGAGTCTTTTTAGGATTAAGAGATATACCATATTTTCTACATTTGATAAAGACTTGTCTCAGGTGATCTAAGTGTTCATCATTTTTTTTTGAAAAGACAGTAATATCGTCAAGATAAATAACTAAAACTTCATGGATCTCTTTAGAAAAGGAAATATCCATTGCTCTATGAAAAGTAGCTCTTGCATTTTTCAATCCAAAAGGCATTTTTTCGTACATAAAAGTGCCCCAAGGAGTAGTAAATGAAGTTTTAGTATGATCATATTTATGAAATATAATTTGATTATAACCAGAGAAACCATCTAATAAAGAAATTATTGAAGAACTTGACACACTTTGCAAAATATGATCCATTTTAGGCAAGGGGTAATTGTATTTCAAAGAAGCTTTATTGAGATTTCTAAAGTCTATACACAGTCGAATTTCTCCTGTTTTCTTTCTGGTGGGCACTAAATTAGATACCCAATCAGAATATCTGACTACTGTAATTATTTGTGCATCAAACATTCTTTTAACTTCTTTTTCGATTAAAGGTAACAAGATTGGATTAATCCTTCTTAGTTTTTGTTGAAAAGGTTTTTGATTTTCTTTCAAAGGAATCTTATGTTGAATTATGTCTTTGTTGTAAGTTTTGAAATCTTCGTAACCCCATGCAAAAACATCCTGATATTATTTCAAAATTTCTATGTATTTAACATTTTCTTCTGATGATAAGTATTTTGATAGTTTAATCATTTTTTGGTTTTTCATCTCTTCCTATGTTACACTCTTCTATATCAGACCTAACTGGTTCCATTTTCGGCCTTTTGGGCACATCGTTGGAATCAAAAAAATCTTCTAGGGGAGTTAAAGCTCTAGGTAAAATGTTATGTTTTAAATCAATCAAATTTGGTTCATCTTCCATCATTTCCTCTATATCTACTTTTTCCATTTCATCTATGTCACTCTGAGTAAATATAGTAGGTCTATCAAAATTATGTACATATAAATGATCTAAATCATCTATTTGACAAGAATTTGAATCTATATTACAGTCATTATCAATTTGACAGTTTTGAAACTCTAGCTTATTGTTCAAAAAGTGATAGATTTGTTCATCTTCTCAGAAAATTTTCCAGTATTTTGCATTTTCAGGGACAGTAGGTCTGTGTTTGATTTCAGCAGTGTATTTCTGTAATGGTGAAAATGGAAGTTTGCAAGTGCTGGAAATGGTTGCCAAACAATGGGCTTGCATGTTCTGTTTTTTAGGGATGATAGAAAATTTACTTTCTAACAAATCTTCAACCAAATATGTTGGTGTGTCTCTCTATCTGGCAAGTCTGGGGTTCTGAACAGAGTATTCTTCATTTATTTTCTTGATAACTAGCTCTAAATATCCCATGACTAATATTCTTTACCCTCCCAATTTTCTAATGATTTGAAGACCTAAGATTAAAGCCTTATATTCAGCCATGTTATTGGTGCATTTGAAATTCAATCTAAAGGCATGTCCTTCAGAATGACTTGTTTCAATGTTCGTAGTCCATACACCAGCTCCAACTCCTGATTTATTCACAAATCCATCAAAATCTAAATGCCATAAAGCCTCCTGACCCTTATAATTATCCATTATTTTAAGTTTCTTATCAGTGAGTTCAGTTGGATTGTCATTATGATCAGAGTTACTGAGAATAAAGGAATCAATATCAGTAGGAGTTGAATAGATTGGATAATTGGTAGGTCTGTGAGTAGTATTGATCATAAACTTCATTAATGTTTCTCTGTAAATATTTTTGGGCTGTCCAAATACCGAGATAGTGGCATAACTCATGGCAAGTTGTAGAGATCCCTATAACTTTGCTCCCCATGAGCGAGAAAGAAGCATGCCATACTTTGGCAGGATACAGCAACCACAACATCCATGATCTTGCTTTTACCATGATATTGGATTAGTTTTACACACAGATCTTTAATCAACCCTATGCATTGTACTTTGGATGAGTCAAATGAAAACAAGTCTTTATATGGTCGGGTTATGTCTAGATTCAGGGTTTCCATTGTTGCTCTGGGCATGAGGTAATGGGAGGCTCCAATATCTAGTAAAGCATTGTGTAATATCTGATCATGTATAGTAAGAATTAAATAAAATGGAGGTACTGACCCATCTGAATGCTTACAATCTACATTTGGACCAAAAATTAATTCAGGTCTATCTTCATTCTTATTAATTGTATCCTCATTTTCATTTACATTCATTGCTTTCATCTTCTAAGAAAATTTTCCAGTATTTTACATTATCAGGGACATTAGGTCTGTGTTTGATTTCAGCAGTGTATTTCTATAATGGTGAAAATGGAAGTTTGCAAGTTGGCAAAGGTTGCCAAACAATGGGCTTGCATGTTCTGTTTTCTAGGGATGATAGCAAATTTACTTTCTAACAAATCTTCAACCAAATATGTTGCTGTGTATCTGTATCTAGGAAGTCTAGGGTTGTGAACAGAGTATTTTGCGTTTATTTGCTTGATAACTAGCTCTGAATCTCCCATGACTAATATTCTTTGCCCTCCCAATTTTCTAATGATTTGAAGACCTAATATTAAAGCCTCATATTTAGCCATGTTATTGGTGCATTTGAAATTCAATCTAAAGGCATGTCCTTCAGAATTACTTGTTTCAATGTTCGTAATCCATACACCAGCTCCAACTCCTGATTTATTCACAGATCCATCAAAATATAAATGCCATAAAGCCTCATGACCAATATAATTTTCCATTATTTTAAGTTTCTTATCAGTGAGTTCAGTTGGATTGTCATTATGATCAAATTTACTGAGAATAAAGGAATCAAGATCAGTAGGAGTTGAATAGATTGGATAATTGGTAGGTCTGTCAGTAGTACTAATCATAAACTTCATTAATGTTTCTCTGTAAAGATTTTTGGGCTGTCCAAATACCAAGATAGTGGCATAACTCATGTCAAGTTGTAGACATCCCTACAACTTTGCTCTCCATGAGCGAGAAAGAAGAATGCCATACTTTGATGGAATATCAGCTACCACAACATCCATGATCATGATTTTACCAAGATATTGGTCTAGGTTTACACACAGATCGTTAATCAACCCTATGCATTGGACTTTGGATGAATCAAATGAAAACAAGTCTTTATATGGTCCGGTTATGTCTAGATTCAGGGTTTTCATTATTGCTCTGGGCATGAGGTTATGGGAAGCTCCAGTATCTAGAATAGAATTGTGTAATATCTAATCATGTACAGTAAGACTTAAATAAAATGGAGGTACTGACCCATCTGAATGCTTATCATATACATTTGGACCAAAAATTAATTCAGGTATATCTTCATTCATATTAATTGTATCCTCATTTTCATTTAAATTCAATGCTTCAGTAATAATAGACCTATACAAGTCATTTTTATCTAATTCAACTAAGGGAACAACTATCTTTAATTTGGATATTTCAGATTTCATATTAAATTTTGACTAAGATTTGATGGCTTGAATTATTTCATCTTTTGGAACTGTGGTTTGGGATGATTTTTCTTGTGTTTCAACAATTTTACCTTTAGTTTGAGGTTTTCTTTTGTCTTCTGTTTGAGTTTCTTGGTTTCTTCTATCTTAAATTGTTTTTCCAGGAACAGTTTGAGGGTTAGCAAATGCTTTATTATATTTTGGATTCTCATCAGAATATTTAGGATTTGGTGATTTTGAGTCAACTAGATTCTTTTTTGGGTTAGTAGATGTTGCTGAATTGGTGGTGTTTGTAGTATTAGCCTTTTGGGCATCTTTGGAGGATTGAGCCACCCCATCAGTAATATATACAATCTGTGGACTTTGTTGTTTTTTAGGACTAGGTTGGTTCGAATTTTGTTTATTTTCTCTAGGAAGAATCTGCAAAAATTTCGTTTTAGGAGCATCAATATTCTTTTTGTTTTGGCTTTGCTGGGTTGGAGCATTGTTCTTTATAGTAGGTTCATTGGTTTTCTTGCTCCTAAGGTTATATTGGCTATGAATTTCATTGATTTCAAAATCATAACCTTGCTTATTATCGAAGGATTCACGAGATTCAACCTTGAACTGTTGCAGTTCAAAGAGTTCCTGGTGTTCCTGTGTGAGGAAAATTGTATTGTTTTCATCTATCCCCATAACTATGTTGATGTCTTCCTCTTCCTCAACATTGTTTTGTGCACTCTCTGCAATTTTTTATTGAAATGGGGGTCTTATGTTCTGATCAGGGGAAGGTTCTTTACCTTTCCCAGGATTGTTTTTTTTCCTGTAGTTGGGATTCCTGATTTGGGATTGATTCTCCCATTGTGGTTTCCTTTCAATGTGATCTAGTCTCTCAACTACTTTTTATAATGTTTTGGTAATAAAATCAAATTTACCATCTAAGTTTGAAGCTTCTTCTTTGATAGTAACCCTCCTCTCATTTCTCATTCTGGCTTTCTTGGAAAGGATATTGATTTCTACACCTACAACGTTTTGTTGCATTTGTTCTAGGGTATCTGCATCTCTTTCTCTAAGTTGGTAGGCCATGTCTACATCAAAACACTCAGGGAATTTGAGTAGCACGAAATACGGAGTGGTTTTAAGGTCTGCAGGAATAGCGTTGTAAACACTGTTGTATCTAGTGCAAGAATCATGGACAGACTCATTGGGGGCTCTCTTAACAGCATCAAAATCAGACAGTATTTGCATAGGATTCTTCTTCTTTTCCCATTTATTTAGGAATTCTCAATGGAATGAAGCTAGGTTTGCTATACTACCATCACCTAAACTTCCAAACCATGTTTTTACTTCTCCAATTAAGCTTTGTGCAAATAACCTCATTTGGACATCAGATTGATCTATTTCATAAATTTCCCAAAAACCATTCATTTTAGTGATATGTTGTTGTGCAGTAATTTGTGAAATATTATCAAACAATGGGATATATTTTTGATAATTTTGGGGCATTTCATGGAGATTTTGAGGTAAGACCAATGTAGCATATCTACCTGCCATGGCCTGAATTTTTGCTAAAATGGGAGGTACAGTAGTAGTGGAAGGGGTAGTGTTGGTTACAACAATGGATGTACTTGAAGAGCTTGGAAAAGGAGATGAAAACAAGTAGTATGGCTGGAGCTTATAGTGGTAGTGGATGTAGTGGGCTGAGTAAATAATGGAAATACTACTTTGGGTTGCAAGGGCAGCTCAGGGATGAATGGATGTGTTGATGAACTAGCAGTGGATTGAGGATATGATGAATATATGATCCTATGCTGCGGAGGCAACCCAGGACTCATAGGCTCTTGAGGTGAACTGGCAGTAGAATCTGTAAATGAAGTGGTAGCATACAGAGTAGAATCTGATGTTGGAAAGACTGTGGTGTATAGTTGGGAAACTGGAGGTTTAAATTGAGACAAAAAATTGGCTAACTTAACAACTTCTTCAATGTCTTTAATTTTTGTGACATTTACCCTTTTTACCGGACTTTGACTTTCTGTTTTTTCTGATTTAGTAGGTACTAAAATAATTTTATGTTTCTCACTCACGTAAGAGGTAAAAACAGGATCTAAAACAATTTCCTTTAAATCAGTTTCAAATTTGGTTCTAAATAGAGATTTTTCAAACTTCAAATCAAATTCAATATCTGATAAGCTTACTAATTCTTTGGGTAAAGAATCAGCTCTTTTCAGGGATACTTCAGTGTTACACCATTTTTTGGTCATCTAACCTATTATCATTAGATGGACCCAAGTACACCATGTAAGACCAGTTTTACCTTAAGTAAAACTGCTTTCACTATGTTAAAACAGGAAACCCCAAAAGGAAATATTAAACAAACCCATATTTGTTTGATTTTCCTCATGGAATAATTAATTAAACCATAATTTAATTATTATTCCCAGACATGTTTAACCCAAAATCAAAGAAATTAATTAGATAAACCTTTATTTATCTTATTATTTTCTAGGAATAATTATTTAAACCTTATTTAGATGATATTCCTTGTTAAATATGACCAAATCACCCACAAATGATTAAATAAATCACTATTTGTTTAATTATCTTTCAACCACTTCCTTAAATAATTAAATAAATCATTATTTATTTGATTATCTTCTAACCGCTTCCTTAAAAAGATAAATAAATCATTTATTTGTTTATTTTTGACTAATCAAGGGATTTGACCCAAGTCAAATACCTTTTTCCTCCAACAAATATAATAAAATATTCCATAAAAGGTGGATCTAGATTTGGTTAACATTATTTTAATCATGCACCAAGATCTAGAATGACCCAATATTTTGTTATAAATAGGAGGGTTTTCCCCATCATTCTTCACCTTTTGTTGCCTACTAGATCACTCTGGATCTATACACTTGGTCTCATTTTTTCATCATTTGCTCCCATTGAGCTTCATTTTGCATTGGGTTTTCTACACCTACAAGAGAGAGAAAGCTTAGATCTGAAGTGCTGAGGACTACAAAGAACCCATCCCATTGAGGAGAGCTGGATACACCTTCTTGTTTTCCTCCCAGGTGCCCCGTAATATAAAAATTCTTTCAAAAAATTGTGTTCTTGTCTTGTCTGTTGGATGCATGGAGCAAACCCTTTATTTTACTGCTTAATGTCTTTCCATACATAGATATGGTGTTTTGCAGCTATTTTCTTGTCTAACTAATCGCAGATCTGAAGATATTGGCAGCCACTTTTGTTGTTAGGGCTATTAGTTATGCGTAGCTAAAGTGGTCCTTTTTCGTACACTTCGATAAAGGATTCATACTAACAAATGGCGACTCCACACGGGTTTTAAATTACGACCGCTGTCGTTTTTCATATTCCTGCATATCCAGCTACTTCAGAACCTAGGGTTTCTCTTCAGCTGTTTATTTCTCCTATTTTCATGTTGTTTTTCTCACATAAAACCCTAAAACATCAAAATTTTTAACTTCCGTGTGTTTCTGGCCCTATTGCGCAGGTAAGCGACACCAGCCGCAACTGAGACGACAACTTTTCTGAAAATCTGCCGCCGAGACAACCGGAACGGGGGGTCGCACTTTTTGGCCCATAAACTGCGACCTGGACCCCCAGGTCGCACTTTTCTGCCCCTTTTCTGCGACCTGCACTGAAAACAGGTCAAAATCTGCGACTTGCCAGTTTTTCAGTGATTTTTCTGCAATTTTTCTGGGTTTTGCTGCAGCTTCTGTCAGGGTCTTCCAGCCTCTGTCTCAGCCCGCCTTGACCAAGTTCTGATCTGTTTTTACTCATCTAAGTGGGAACCTAGCCCCCTAGGGCTTTAGTACCCTCCACTTTTTTTGGAAGAGTTTTAGCTGTTTCAGCCGTCTGTTTTTCAGAGCTTCAGCCCCCTTTTTCCAGATCTGTTACCTCCCTTTCAGATCCTTCGCAATCAGCCTTTCTTCCTTTCAAATCACCTCCTGTTGTTTTGTTTGGACCTCCTTTGAAGGCCTCCACCTTGCCCCCTTCGGTTTTTGCTGATTTCCTTCCTTTTTCCAGCCACCTTGCCTCTGTCTCTTGGCTGTGATCTGCACCTCTTTTCAGCAGCTTTCTCCTTTAGATCCCCGTCCCTTTTGACCTTAGATCTATTGGCCCCTTTTCCGTGTGTTTTACATAGTTTTTTCCCTTTCTTTTCAGATTAGTTTTGAGAGACCCACCTTCTGGGGTTAGATAGATACACAAGTAGTTGTTATTTTTCTGTTATTTCAACATTATATACTGTTCTCTGTAGGTTTATTTTTAGCTACGCAGCACACTTTTTTCTTGCTCTCAAAACGGAAAGGGTTTAAAAATTAAAATTAACGCACGCCACACACTGACCCTAAGTGAAGAAGCGCCTGGTTAACACCGCCTGGCAAAGACTCTAAAATCAATTGTCACTGCACCTTTTCTGCCCTTGACCTTAATTGATTCTGTCCCTTTCTGCCCCTGTCGGTTTCCTTCTTCCTGTCATCATTGCGCCCCCAAGGCGCCTTTCCCGGAGACTTCTTGGCCTTCACCCTCAGTTTCCGGTTGATCGACCTGCTCCGCACCGCCGCCGTCGAGCCAGTCCACCTTCGAGTCCGCACTCCGACTCCTCTCCTGATTCATCGGGTCCTCCTTCTCCTCCTGGTTCTCCCCCTGTCACCTTCACTATGTCTGGTCCAGGGCCTAACGCTAGCGGTTCTCCCGGCCCTAATTCCGGCCCTACTACTAGTGGAACCGCCACAGGAACTACCCCGGCCACCCCTGTGCTGCCGTACATTGCAGGCCTCAGCCTCCCCGATTTCCATCAGTTGATCAATGACCCCATTCACCACAATGCTAATTGGCCTGCTATGCCAACCAAGCTCCCCTCCGACATCCCTAAGTTTGAGGGCCTTAATGGCGAAGATCCAACTAATCATGTCCGATCTTTCCACATGTGGTGTTCCTCCAATTCCATTACCGATGACTCCATCCGTCTTCGTTTGTTCCAACGCACGCTCACCGGCGAAGCTTCTAAATGGTATGTCGAACAAGTCACCTCTACCCATACCACCTTTGAGACTCTTGCCCAAGCCTTTTTGTCGTACTTCCAGCTCCCTCTCCGATACGATACTGGCACGGAGCTCTTGACTTCCTTCAAGCAATCCTCTTCAACACGCCTTTCCGCCCATGTTCAGGAATGGCGAAGAAGACGGAGCCTATGTCGAGCCCCTCCCTTCGAAGATCGGGTTTACATGCACTGGTTCCTTCGCACCCTTCTCGCTCCCATCGGCAAAGATGTCGCCTCTCACTTTCCTCAAACTGAAGAAGCCACCTCCAAATAGCCTTGAAATATGACCCGATCTACGCTCAACTGTTGTTTATACCGTTCTTCCCGATCTTCCTTGTGCCCGTTGGCGCTAACGCCCCGGGGGCATCTCATTCCGCCGACGGTATCGTTGGAGCCCTTTCCCATCCATACGCTCAACCTCCGATGGGCTATGGTCCTCCTCAGGGAGGGGCCAGCTCCTCCAGCACTCTTCCCGCTCCCGGCAACATGTATCCAGGATACGGCATGCCTCCTCCTTTTGCTCAACCTCCTGCTTACCTCAATGTTGCCCAACCTCCCCATTATCCTTATCCACAGCCTGGTGCACCAGCTCCTCCAACATATGCGCTTCCTCCTCCCTTGCCTCCTCAACCCCAGCACCAGCACCTACAGCCCCCTCCAGGGCAAGTATTTGCACAACAGGGCGTGACTAATCCCCCTTCTCAAAGAAGGCGGAGAGGCAATCCAAACCCATCTGCCCCTGGTACCCGCGGACCCAATCCTGGTGTGGACCCCAACACTGCCAACCAGCAACAAGGCATTCAGCCCAAGCCGGACAGGCCGCTTCGCACAAGTAAGCCTTGTTCGTGTTGCGGTGTTTATGGTCATTACACCCACGATTGTCCCCTATTACCCCAGATGCAGCAGATGTGGGAGTCTCAAGCCACATTGTGCGGACAGCACACCTCCCCTCATGCTCCTCCTAATGTGGCCACTACCCAGCCAGCTGTGTTTACTGATCCTTTCCCTCAGCAAGGATTCGTGGCTACCCAACCGCCCGACAGCCAGGTAGCCACCCCCCCTTCCCTTTCTGGTTCCTCTGATTACCAGATCCTTATGATGCACTCCGATCCTAACCCGTCTGTCGATCTTCACCTTCAAACTCGGTCTCGCCAGTACCCCAAGCCTCCTGCTCAGTCTACTCCCGAGCCTCCTTCTTCAGGTTCTCCAGAGCCTCTTTCGTCACCCAATGGCCCCTTACATATCCCTCAACCAAAAGTTGAGGTTCATACCACGATACCTAAGGGCCCACTACGTCGAAACGCTGCTCCCAGTCGAGCCGCCCATTCTTATAGCATAGTAGATGATTTGGCGCAATCTCCTACCGCCATTTCCACACTAGAGCTCCTCCAGTCGTGCCCTTACCAAAAGAAGGCTCTACTATCTGCCGTGGGCGCTGTAGATCCTACTGATGACCAAATGATTGTTTTCGACGCCACTCAATCGAACCATCCTCCTCTCCCTCCTTCCGTTGCATTCCAAATCCCAGTCAAAATCCGGAATGCCAACATGTCCCGGTGTATCATTGATGAGGGGGCATCCACCTGCGTGATGTTCGCTTCGGTTTGGAAGCAACTCGGATCTCCTGAGCTGGCCCCTTCCACGATCACCCTTCGAGCGTGGGATGGTCATGCCTCCCAGCCCATTGGCTTGTTTCGTAATTGTCCTATCACCCTCGCCAGTAAGACTGTTTGCGTTGACGTCGAAGTCATCGACGCCCCGCTAGATTACAACATTCTACTGGGGCGAAGCTACACCTATGCTATGTCTGCTGTCCCATCCGCAGTTTTCCGCAAGATGTCTTTCCCCCATAATGGAAAGATAGTCACCATTGACCAGTTGACATATCATGAGCCACAATCTCAGACCTCACCTGAGACGACCATCTCTTCTGTAGCCAACAAGCAAACCGTCGATCCTTGACCAGTGTCTGCCCCGGCGTTTACAAGGATTCCTCCCTGCTTGGAACTTTCCCTAACCCTCCTCCTGCTCCTATCACTGATCCCAGCTTATCAAATATTTGCATGATGCAATCGTCTCAGGCTGCTCTTAAGCGGCCTGCCTCGGCTAGTCAGCAACCTCCCCCTTGCGCTCCGCACCCCGCTCCTAGCCAATCCTCTCAGCCAGCTGGACCTCCTCCTTCTGGCCCTCCCCCTACAGCTGGTATCCCCGAACCCCTTTATCCTCCTGGAACGGTTCCCCCTGGCCTTAACCACCTCGGAGCCGTCCCTCCTGGTCATTACCCTGCTGGGCAGATACCTTTCCTGGCTCCCCCTCCCGGAGTATTTTCTGTCCCCGTCATGGCCACCCTCTCTCTCCCTAACCTGTCCATCGGCCTACCCGTCTGGTACATTGACCCTCCAGCCGCTACCCCTCCCGGTCACCCCAAACCTTACCTTGCTTTGACACCGGTTCAACCAGTCCCCCTCACCTCCTCCGGGCCCCCAGCACCTCCACAGGACCCTACCCCTGTGGTGCCAGCCCCCGGAAAGAAAGGCAAAGCTCGTAAGGGGGCAACCCATCAGGACCAGGCCGCCCCGACAACTCTTACCCCTCCACGACCACCAAAGCCCGCCATCCAATGCGCTTTGTGTGATATCGTCGGTCACGCCACTCACATGTGTCCTGAATTGCCACACCTCAAGCTTCTGGTCAACGAGACATTCCCCGACTCTGATATCCCAGAAGTCTATGTCACTATCCCCGACTCTATCCCAAAACTCAAAAACTTGCGCACAAACCACCCTTGTGCCTTGTGCGATTTTCACGGCCATTACACCCACCTCTGTCCCCGCCTTGACGAGTATCGTTCCTCCTTGGACATGTACCGCCAATTCAAGGCCACTTCGATAGGACCAGAGGACCTTCCTACTCCCATTCACATTCCTCCTCCCGCTATCGAGCCAACGGAGCCGTCCACCACCATTTTGTACCTGTCATCATCCTTACGAGATAGTTCACCTGCCCTTCAACCTGCCGATCCTCTCAGCTCCTCAGCCGACCTTGGATCTATTGATATCGCACATCTGAGCCCTTCTCCTCCTGCTGATCTGTCACACATCACTACTTCCTCCGGTGACCCCTCTTCCTCCAGTCTTCCCATCTTCCAATCCGATGAAGACATTATGGAAGCCATGACCAACCCGAACTTTCCTTGGGATGATATGCACCATCACGCATACTTCCTCCCACAGCAGTCCCATGACCAATATGTTGTGGAAACCAAAGACTTCATCCCCAATGCTATCGATTGGTTCAAAAACCCCATCCCTGCCCCTGATGCTTTCGAAGAAGGAAACATGGCCAACATCTCTCCTACCATCAAAATTGACATTTCAGTCACCCCAGGTATCCAGGAATATATCACCTTAGGTGCTCAATGCACCCCGGAAGAAATTGAAGCTTACACCAAGCTTTTCAAAGAATTCCGCGATATTTTCACCTGGTCCTATTCTGAAATGCCCGGACTCGATCCCGCCATTGTCGAACACCACATCGATACATGGCCGGACGCCAAACCAGTCCGTCAAAAGTTGAGACCCATTCATCCTTCCAGACGTGACGCTATCAAAGCCGAAATCGACAAGCTTAAGCAGGCTGGTTTCATTTACCCCATTGAATACACCACTTGGGTGTCCAACCCAGTTCCCGTTCTTAAGAAACAAGGCACCATTCGTGTCTGCACGGACTTTCGCGACTTGAACCAAGCTTGTCCCAAAGACAACTTCCCCACACCGTTCATTGACCAAATCATTGACGAGTGTGTGGGGCATGAGGTTCTATCCTTTATGGATGGTTTCTCCGAATACAACCAAATTGCTATCCGTCCTGCCGATCAACTCAAAACCGCGTTCATTAGTCCGTGGGGAACTTTTGCTTACCGGGTCATGCCTTTCGGCCTCAAAAACGCCGGCGCCACTTTTCAACGGGCCATGTCTTATTGTTTCCATGACTTAGCTCACATTATCCTTTCTTATTTAGACGACATCACTGCACGTTCTAAGCATCGGGCGCAGCACCTCCACGATCTGCGTACCATTTTCCTCCGATGTTGCAAGTATAATATCTGCCTTAACCCGTTGAAATGCGTCTTTTGCATTCCTTCCGGCCGTCTCTTAGGCTTCATCATGTCTAAGGATGGTATCACTCTTGACCCTTTGAAAGTTCAAGCCATTCTTGAACTTCCCATTCCACGTACCCTCCGCCAGCTCCAAAGTCTCCAAGGCAAAGCTAATTTTCTTCGACGGTTCGTCCCTGACTACGCCACCACCGCACATGGGTTCCTTAGACTCCTCCGATCTTCTATCCCTTTCGTTTGGGATTCCTATGCTCACGAGTCTTTCGATGCCCTCAAGCAGGCTCTCACATCCGCTCCCCTGATCCGCCCTCCCGACTTTGATCGGGACTTCATCCTGTATATCTCCGCTTCCACCTATTCGGTCGCTGGAGTCCTTATCCAGGAAGATGACAATGGTATCGAGCATGTGATCTACTACGTCAGTAAGAACCTTGTAGGACCCCCTGTTTCCTACTCACTCAAAGAAAAATTAGCACTAGCTGTAGTGTTCTCAGTCCAAAAACTTCGTCATTATATCCTCATGCGCTCCACCAAGGTTGTGACTAATTCCAACCCCTTGGCTTTCCTATTGAGTCGTCGTATCCTCACTGGGAAATATGCCCGTTGGGTCATTATTCTCCAAGAATTCGACCTCGAATTCGTCACACCAAAGAGTAAGAAAGGCTTAGCCCTCGCTGAGCTCATTTCTGAATTACCTACCGGAGCCCCAGATACCCTAGTTAATGATGACTTTCCTGATGAACACTTATTTGCCATTACTACCGACGACCCATGGTATGGCGACATTCTTACTTACTTGCGAACCCAAAAGTTCGCCCTTCACCTTGATCGTGAGGCTCACCGACGCATCCGACACCAAGCCCCCCGATACCTCCTTATCGGTGACGACCTCTATCGTCGTGGGGTTGACACCATCCTTCGTCGTTGCCTCACGCACGCTGAAGCTGAACAAGTCCTTAATGCCTACCATAGTGGCGCTTGCGGTGGCCACCTCTCCGGTCTCGCTACTGCCCAGAAAGTCATGCGCGCTGGGTATTTTTGGCCTTCTCTCTTTAGTGATTGCATTGAGGCAGTCAAACACTGTCCCAATTGCCAACATTTCACCCCTAAGGCGCGAGCTCCACCAGCTCCCCTCCATCCGGTCATCTCAACCGGCCCCTTCTGTAAATGGGCCATCGACTTTATGGAGTGTCACCCGCCATCCGCTGGTAACCATAAGTATATCATCGTGGCGGTCGACTATTTCACCAAATGGGCCGAGGCAATGCCAACGTTCAACAACACGGCAGCTACCGCGGCCCTCTTTTTCTTTAACCATGTTATAGCTCGATTCAGGGTTCCCAAACAACTGGTCTCTGACCATGGCAAACATTTTGAAGATGAGATATGGCGTGAGCTATCCTCACTGTTAGGTTTTGAGCACCAATATTCCTCCTCCTATTACCCCCAAGGTAATGGCCAAGTTGAAGCAATCAACAAAATCCTCAAAACTATGCTTCAACGAACGGTGAATAAGCACAAAACCAACTGGCATCTCATGCTCTTCCCTGCTTTGTGGGCCTATCGAACTTCTGTTAAAACCGCCACCGGGTTTACTCCTTTCCACCTGGTTTTTGGAGAGGAGGCAGTCTTACCGATCGAGTGTGAAATTCCTTCTCTACATCTAGCCGTTGAACTTCTCCCTGACACCCAACCTCTAGAACAACGGCTTATCATGCTTGAGCGCGCTTCCGAAGACTGTCGTGTTGCCTTACAAACCATGGAAGCGGCCAAAAAGCGCACCAAAGCTCAGTATGACCGAAAAGTCCAGCCTCGCACTTTTCACGAAGGCGACCTTGTTCTAGTATATGACCAGGCCCATGATGTCCTTGGTCATGGGAAGTTTGACTCATTATGGCTAGGTCCTTACATCATTAGCAAGGACCTCGGTAAGGGGGCATACCTCTTAGAGGATTTCGAAGGCCACCCCCTTCCTAATCCTCGCAATGCACTCTATCTTAAGAAATATTACCCTCAGCATTCCCCTTCTGGAATGCATGTTTTATTTTCTTTTAGATAGCCAGCATCTGTCTTTTCATTTTTATGATTTGCTACTTCACCCGGACCCATTTTGTCCAAGAAGGGCCACTTCACCTACACTTTAAATCGAATTTCCTCACTTACAACACTTGTATTTGGGGCGTCACCTTGCCTCCATACTCGTCCATGTTCGTGTCGATTTTCGTCGTGAGTTCCCACCTTGTACTCATGTTTCCACGGTTCCCCCATTGGGGCCTTTACTGTGTGGCAGCACCATCGAGTCGCCCTTGTTTAGAGCATCCAAGTTGAGTCATCATTCCCTCCATGGTGTCTATGTCGAGTCCCTTTGTACCCCACTATAGCCCTCCATCCATCATTGATTGATCTCTCTCTTGTGTCGCACATTATGACCTTCAGTTTCACTGTCCCCCATCCCTGATGATGTTGTGTCAGTCACTGCCATGTCATTCATGCCCTTTATGCTCTAGCAAAGGAATTCGTCCATTAGCTACTCAGTCCTTTCCACTTCACTATCATCATTAGTGTCAGTCTGTCCGTCGCTCTACTCTTTTCTCTTGGGCCTTAGTTGAGGGTCTCTCATTTCCTCAACTATGGTGGACCTCCTTCTGTCGACATCAGCTCATTTATTCCAGAAGCCACGTCTAGAGGGCGGTGTACCTTGGTTCCAGCTTCCATTTTTGTTCGGTGCCTCGGATCAGGCAAAGGGATATCTCCTTTCCCTTTAGCTTGATTGTTTCTCCAGCTCCTTCAGCATGATCGAGATTCCGTATACTTGATGGTCCAGTGATCCAGCAGCAGCTCTTGATGATTCCCGGGTGTGTGTGAGATGTTTCAACCCTCATGAGGGGGTGGCCCTGCAGGTAGCCCCCCACATGCCCTGATGACCTCTTCTATGCAGCCTTCGATGCAGCTCCAGATATTTGATGATGTTGGCCATAGCCACTTGCAGCGCCTCTTCGATTTGCATGTATCAGTCAGATTTTGTGAGCCCTTCCCCATTTGCAGGGGGCATTTGGGTTGTATTTGTATCTCATGTACTCAGATATTATTGTACAAGTCCTGGCTGTTATCCCAGGAACAACATGTATGTGGGATTCCTCATTGTATTTTTATCTGGCTCATGATTATGCCAGCTGTATTTTATGGTTCGGTCCCTTGTTTACTGGACACACTATTCTTTTGTACTTTGTCTCGGCGGGCATAGGTATGCCTCCCCCGCCGCCTTCAGCACAGGCACCCTCTCATAAAAAGAGACTTGTTGCACCTGCGAGTCTCGTCTCCTCAGGGTCTAGTCCTTCAGCACACTATCTACCTCACATTTCTCTCTCTGACATCCCTTTTGTTGTCTAGTGATTGTGTTCTCACAACGTACTTCGGTCATACGATTTTCTCCTGACACTCGCATGCTGGGGGGCAATCTGTTACACCATTTTTTTGTCATCTAACCTATTATCATTAGATGGACCCAAGTACACCATGTAAGACCAATTTTACCCTAAGTAAAATTGCCTTCACTATGTTAAATCAGGAAACCCCAAAAGGAAATATTAAACAAACCTATATTTGTTTGATTTTCCTCATGGAATAATTAATTAAACCATAATTTAATTATTATTCCCAGTCATGTTTAACTCAAAATCAAAGAAATTAATTAGATAAACCTTTATTTATCTTATTATTTTCTAGGAATAATCATTTAAACCTTATTTAGATGATATTCCTTGTTAAATATGACCAAATCACCCATAAATGATTAAATAAATCACTATTTATTTAATTATCTTTCAACCACTTCCTTAATAATTAAATAAATCATTATTTATTTGATTATCTTCTAATCGCTTCCTTAAAAAGATAAATAAATCATTTATTTATTTATTTTTAACAAATTAAGGGATTTGACCCAAGTCAAATACCTTTTCCCTCCAACAAATATAATAAAATATTCTATAAAAAGTGGATCTAGATCTGGTTAGCCCATGCACCAAGATCTAGAATGACCCAATATTTTGTTATAAATAGGAGGGTTTTCCCTACCATTCTTCACCTTTTGTTGCCTACTAGATCACTCTGGATCTATACACTTGGTCTCATTTTTCATCATTTGCTCCCATTGAGCTTCATTTTTGCATTGGGTTTTCTACACCTACATGAGAGAGAAAGCTTAGATCTGAAGTGCTGAGGACTACAAAGAACCCATCCCATTGAGGAGAGTTGGATACACCTTCTTGTTTTCCTCCCAGGTGCCCTGTAATATAAAATTCTTTCAAAAAATCATGTTCTTGTCTTGTCTGTTGGATGCATGGAGCAAACCCTTTATTTTACTGCTTAATGTCTTTCCATACATAGATCTGGTATTTTGCAGCTATTTTCTTGTCTAACTAATCGTAGATCTGAAGATATTGGCAGCCACTTTTGTTGTTAGGGCTATTAGTTATGCGTAGCTAAAGTGGTCCTTTTTCGTACACTTCGACAAAGGATTCATACTAACTTCAAATCAAATTCAATATCTGATAAGCTTACTAATTCTTTGGGTAAAGAATCAGCTCTTTTCAGGGGTACTTCAGTTTCTAAACTAACAGTTTGTCTTTTCTTTTTTCCTATCTGGTTCGGATTGTCTACTATATTTGGAGGGTTGGGATCAGGGTTGGATGTAGTGTAATAGACTTTCTTGGGAGCCAGAATTTTTATTGGCTAAATACCCACAACCTTTAAACTTAATCTTAAGGTAGAAAAGATATGTTTAAAAATCTTCCTTCAAGATTAAACTTAAAACTGGAGAGTGGTTAGATCCCCAGTATGGTCGCCAGTATCTTATCACCCTAGTAATTCTTAGGTCTTGGGATTTTGGTTTATAGTTAAAGAAAACCAGGGGTAACCAAGAACCTCTTTTAGAATTCAGGATCTAGCCTTCTTGAGTTTCGGAGAGGGATCTCTCCTTAAGATTTAGCTTTGTTTTGAAATGGATTTTAGGCTAGCTATGAGTGGAAAATTTGGTTTGATTTTTTGAATGTTGGTAGGAATAAAGGACTACAAGGGAAACCATAGAAATATATGCCTAACCATTGGGCAATGGAGTCAAATTTATAGCAAACAAGACTAGAAAAGTAAGGTCAAAAGAACAAATATACTAAGGGCGAGATAGATGATCTTCAGAGGGTTTTAAAAGGCTATTTTGATGAAGTGGTATGATCTGGACTAAGGGAAATTAAGAATCCTTAGATCACATAAAAGGAAGAGGGAAATTGAGGTCAAACGAGACTAAAGAGCAATTAATAATTCTAAAGTCTGGAAATCAGCATAAAACATAAACATGAAAACTAGTAAAAACAGAGAGATTTTTACATTGATTCTGTAATACCTTTCCCAATTATTCATTTAAGATGGGAAATAACACAAGATTTATGAATGAAACTTAAAGAAATAAAAAATGAAAGCTGGAAGATACAATACTCATCTGATTAGCATGAGGATCATTAGTTATGATGTCTATTAGCTTTAGTTTCCAGCCTGCTACTTCAACTTAACTCACATAAAATCCCAAATTTTTCAACAAAAAAGTCTATAGTAGTCTTGATAATTTTATTCCACCTTGAATACTTCGAAAGATGAAGTATTTATACAATTAAATTACTTACGAAATATCTAAAGTTTGAGATAATATCTCAAGCAAAAATAGGAAATATTACATAATAAGAGGGACAACAGCAAAATAGTTTGCAAGTTGTCCTCTTTTACAAGGAAAAATAGAACTGTTTATCATAATCAAACTTATTTTTTGATTAGCTGGAAGCGTTGCTGGCAATTTAGACATTATCTCATGGAAGATGACTTGTAGAATACTCTTCCTTTTCACCTTCTGTTTTGATACTCTTTATCTCTGCTTTTCACTGTTTCACTATTGTGATTGAAAAATAACCAGCAGTAACAATTTTCTTTTACTAATACACTTTGACCCTGATAAACTTTGACATCTGATACACTTTGATCCTGATTTTTCACCCTAAGGTAACAGTAAAATATGATTTCTTCATGTGATTTTTCTTCTCTTTACATGTCAAATTCACATCAGATCTGTGAATTCTTTCCACTGTTCATCAGTGAGGATCTTCATATTCTTCAACTTTCTATAGCTTTCATCAGCTTCTGTGTACTTAGAAAAAATTTTCTTTACTATGAACATGTGTTTAATTTCATTCTCCAGCAAGAATAATTTTTCAAAATATTGAAGTACTACTTTGCCACTTGGAGACCCTTGAGTCAAAGGTTTTTTAGCCTCCTCCTTAGCATGGGCTCTAATATTCTGGTCATAGTCCTTTTGTGCCATCAATTTCTCATGAAATCCATCAATATCTGGAAGTCCTGCGTCTAGAAGTAAGTCATATTTTCTCTTGAATTTAGTAATTGATAATTTCATTGTATCACACACCTCTTCCAGGTTATTCATAATATTTCTTTTTGTCAGGACTTTTCTAATTTGAAGGATGGCCTCTGTCCTGTAAAAGAATATTCAATTCTTCTAATTCCTCCCTATTTTGACTATTCAAAAATGATATGATTTGAATTTCTTGTTGTGGTTTCTTGCCAAGTTCCTTCTTTGTTTTGTCAATCTTTGCTAAGGCAGCTTGTAGCTGATCTTTTTGCTCATATATTATCTGGATAAAAGGCCACTGTGAGTGAATTCCTTTAGTGATTTTTGTCCACAAATGGTTTTTGATGTAGGCAACCTGATCTGTGAGATTTACTTCCTTTTGGAGGACCAGGATCATTTCTTATAATGTTTTTACCCTTTGTTCATGTCCCTTGCAAGTAATTACAACATCTTTGTATGCATATTCTAAGTTTGCATTAGCTTTTTTAAATCTTTTGATCTCATCATTCTTTAAAGTAATCTCTTCCAAGGCTTTTACCAAGTTCGTAGCTCCTGTATATGTCCATGTTTGTACCTGTGTATTTGAAGATGCCGCAGCAGAATCATCCTTTGATGAAATTGACACTGCAGTTGCCAATTTCCTTTGAGGTGCAAGATGTTCAGCTAGAGTAGATGGTACAACAATGCTTACTAATGGAATAATTGTAGGAATGACTTATTTATCCTTTTTCAATGCTTCATTTTCCTTCATGAAGGCTTCATTTTTTATTTCCATTTCTTTGAGCTATGTGGTCATTCTTAAAACCAATTGACTCAATTCATCGTTTTTAGTTTTCTGTTGAAGGATCTCCTTTGCCTGGGGATGTTCACTTTGAGGTAGTTTCAGTGGCCTCCTTATAGCAGCTATGTCTTCATTTCTCTGCTTGATTAAAGCCTTTGAAATTTCAATGTTTGTTGGATCAGCTCCTGCTTCAATCAATAAGTCTTCTAATGCTTTGATTCATAGTCCATTAGCATGCAATGATGCTTTGTCCAAGTTCATTTGTTTTTGTATATTTGTCACTGTCTTCTGAAGTTTAACAGAGCTCATTGTTTTGTTGACTATATTTGAATACAACATCTTTTTATTTCTCCTGTGGAATTCTATTTGATCTAATTCATGGACAGCATCTGCATCTACTTCCAAATCAGTCTTTGAATAGTCTTCTATTGACTTTGGATCAGCTACTGTAGGTTTCAAAAATGACATTACCAATTTGTTAGAAGAATAATCAAAAGCAGAGAGAAGTCTATCTTTATTTCCAGGTTTCTCTTTGAGAAACTTGGAATAGACTTCATTCTTTATTTCTTCATTCTTCTCTCAGATTTTTCTGAATTTTATCTGGATGTCTGACTCTGTGTTCTCAGATTCCTTGGAAGAAGAAGGAATTTCAACATTAGTTTGCTTCTCAATCATCACTGTATCTTTATCCAGTGTTTCAAATTGGCTCTTTTGAAGTTCTCTGAGTGTTTTAGTTACTATCACTATTGCCTCATCCTTAGCTTCATGACCATTATCATCATCAATTTCCATTGCTTTATCTTTTTCCTCAACAGTCAATTTGGTTCTCTTGCTATAAGAGGTTTCAAATTTCCTACCTAAAATTATTTCTGCAATATAATTAACATCTTCTCCACTTCTTTTGTGAGATACTTCAGCCTCTTTATCAATTGTAAGAACATGTGCTTGATCAACATGTTTGCCTTGTACATTACCTGCCTTCATATCCTGTGTATCTTCATCAAGCAAAGTATTTGCCTCCCATTCATTCTGATTGGAAAATTTTTCAATTTGTGGCTTGGAATCATGCAAGAAAGGAGACAACTTGCATTTTAATTTGATTGTACTCAAGACACCCTGAGGGTCATAGTTCCACATAAAGCTGTATGGGAACTTGTATTCTTTCAACTTTATATTAATCTCTTTTACAGATTCTCTATTGTTGACAATGAATGGCCAAATCTGATTTTTAAGTTTAAATTGGGTCTTTTTCCTAGAGGCCATAAAATTTACTTCATCTACATTCAATATTTGCCTTAAATATTCTAAAGAAAAAATTCTTGTAGTTACAAACCTTGGAAGTTTGTATGGGGCCAAGAGTGCACCATACACTCTAATCTCTGTGTGATTCCTGTATAAGTACCAATCCCCAGTCTTACAGCTCTCAGACAACTGTAAGATTCTCTTAGTCTCTTCATTAATTCTGGGATTTTCTTCCTTAGTCAACAAATTCATAGTTGGAATTATGAATAATTCATTGAAATCTACATATGTATATTCCCTGTTCTCTTTTCTCAAAATAGATGTCCAAAACACAACTAATAGGAGGTTCCCTTCTACATCCAATTTCTGCAACTCAATGGGAAACTTTTCTATTTGATAATACAAGAAAAGATGTAGTAGATATGATGTGTATCTAAAAACTCCCTCCTCTGGTAATTTGGTCAATTGGTAGTGCATGCTCTCAGCAATAAACTTGGAAAAATTGAAGATAATGGATGGAGGCTGGCCAGGAGTCAAGGTTGAAAAAAACCCCAAGATGGAAGCATCGGTGAATTCATCATTATTATATCCCAGTATAAATGACAGTATGGAGACAATATGCCTTGTTTCGTCTGCAAAGTAAAATGTATAAAAGGGAGGATTTACTTTAGGGACATTAACATGTGTAGGCCAAAAAGTCTGAAATATGTTGAACCTGGTAGAAAAATCTAAATCCAAGTACAGCTGGGTCAGATCTTCTATGAATAATGAAACTGAATTAGGGTCATGTTTCATTTGCAGCATGGAATTTATGGACTCGGCATTGATATAGAACATTACTTCCCTTTCTTTATTGACAATACACCTCTGATCTGGAAGATAATATAATTGACATAGTTTGACAAAATCAGGGGCTTGATGAGTAAGAGGAACAACATATCTTGGCAGATTCGACTCCCAAATGGGTACATCACCTTTGGCTTTTTCTACATACTTTCCAAAACACCATTTGTGGAATTCTAAGAGGTTGAATTCAACTGAAGGATCAAAAATTATATAATTAAGATCAAGCAAGGAGCTACTTTCTTGAGAAGTAATGGGAGGTTGTACAGGTCTCACAACTTCAGTGGTTTTAGCTATGATTACAGGAGTAGGTTTATCAATTTTTGAAGGTTCAGCCTGTGGTAACTTACTTGAGACCTTTTTCTGGGATTTTGGACCTCCAGACTTGGGAGTGACTTGTTTCTTAGTCATTTTGGATGAACAGAGCAAGTTTAAACAGTTTGTTAAGTTCTTCTTTAGAAACAAGAGGAAATTGAAGGACTTTTCTGGAAAAATTTAAACTCTGAGTGGGGTTCTGGATGATAAAAATAGTTTTTTATGCATAGAGGATTGTTTAGATCAAGTTCAGTAATGAAAATGATCTTGGAATGGCTTAAAACCTCCTAAAATGGAAAATGCAGATCCTGGAGAAAATTTGACAGGGTTTCCCCTGTATTTTGGAGGTTTTTAGACTTCAAAGATGGAAAATTCAGTTTTTTTAAGGAAATGGCAGTTCAAACGGTATATTTTCCTTTTTAATTGAAGATTTTATAGATAGGATTGACGGAAAAATACCTGAAAAAGGTATAATTGAAGTCGATGAAGGTTTCTGTTTCGTAAAATTCTTCAATTCTGTTCAATTGGGCTATCAGAGGTCGTGGAATTCAGAGGAAATGGCTTCTTAATGGAAAAATATTTTACAACCAGCTTTGAAAATGGTGAAAGGAGGCTCTACAATGGATTCTCAAAGGTTTACTGGTGCAAATAGGTAAAATGCGATGAAAATGGTTAAGTTTTAAGACATTAAACCTTAAGTCAAATCATATTTCAATCATATTTATTGCAGGAATGGAGGGAGCAGTTTTGATTTGGGGTCGGGCAGTTTTCGCGCAGCTCTGAGGTGGTAAGCGGATTTTAACTTTTTGCATGCGATCGAATAGAAAAATGACACATCGGCAAGGGGTGGTATGTGGAAACAGCTTATATCACGTAATTTTTTGGAAACTTGGTTGATTATTTTCATCGAGCGATATAGGATTGGTGCCATCGGATCTAACTTTGATAAGCGAATGGTCAGGATTAAAATGAAATTTGCGGGGTAAATGTAGTGGGGCCAGGGCTATGAATGGTGTCTGTAGATCTAATGAGTGATAGATCAACGTTGTATGGTAAGTGTGATGAGCAGTGGTGGAGACGGGGAACGGTGTTATCGGGTTTAACTGTGGATCGTCAGATATAAAAGTTAATAAAGATCTAACGGTTGTCATGCTACGCGATAGGGGAAGGGATGGAAATGAAATAAACTGTTGCACTTGATAAGAACTGTTGGATCAAATGGGGTGGAATGATTTGAGGGCTGAAATTAACCTCGATGGTGTTGAGGGACTTTAGCAATAAAAGATTTTATGCAAGGGCTTATTATTGCGGTACAGGGATATATATCAGGAAAAATAGATAAGTTTATAGTTTTAACCTTGGGTTAAGGGATTCGGGAAGGGAATATGAACAAAGAATTGGGTTTATTATGAAGTTTAGTTTAAACGAAGCTTCGGTATTATTTTTGTTTTAAACACATATAAAAACATGTTTAATCATTTTTCATATATTTATATTATATAGTTAATTAAATCAAATTGATTTAACAACCATAAAGGGCGAGATATTTATATAATGATATATTTAGCCAAAGGGGGTATAATGTGGGTTTTATTTACACATGTGAGGATAATTAACTTTGGCTAAAGTTAAATTAATGGGTTTTTAGGGCTATTTTATAAAAGGGAATTATATAATATAGGAAAAGGTTATTCTATAGGAAGTTATTAAATAAGTTAAAGTTAATATGAAAAGGGGACAATGTATACTCAAAATACATTATTATAACTAAGAAAAGTGAAGTTTAAAGGCAAATTTGCATTATTATAACTTCATCACTTCAACTTAGGAAAAAATGTGATTTTGAGGGTTTTATGCTTTCAAATGATGTGGGAAGTTAATCAAATGAGGATTAGAGTACCTTTTAAGTAAAAATGAGGTTTTTACTTAGGATTATTTAGGAAAATGAATGCATGAATGTAATAATGATTTGATTTTGAGGGATTAATATAGACATTTTACACTTTCAACTAATCAGCCATAGAGCCTTGGGTCTGGTCCCAACAAAAGTCAAGGAAACACCTTGAGCCTTTCTGACTGATAGTTTAGAATGATGAATGGCTATGGGGAGGGGAAGTTAGTTATTTGCAGCTCTGGTGAATAATATTTACATTTATGCTTCTCACCTTCTTCTACCTACCCAATTTTAACTGCTAACATTTTTTCTTCCATTTTTTATTAGGTGCATTTGAGCTAGCAACCTTTACATAATTTATTCTTTTTTAAAGCAATAAAACTATCTAATTCTACACTTATTTCATCCATGAATCCAGATTAAACTGTTGGATTCACTTATTCTCTACCTAACTACTGAATTGTCATGATTAAACGGTATGAAAATTCTTTATTTTCTATCTACAACAAGTGAAATTGAAACATGACAAGTCAAGATTAAATTGTTCAACTCATCATGGATTATGGCATTTATTGACACTCTGCCACAATAAACTGAAAAAGGTAAAAGTAGTGGCATTTAGACTTGCACACTTTCATGTTTTAGTCATTTTTTTCTTTTGGGGTATATGATTTTTTCTAAGTCCTTTGATTGTTCTTTTAGGAATTTTTACCCTCTTTTTGATATATATATATATTTTTTAACAAAATATGTGAATACAACTTGCAGAAGGAAAAGTATGTACATATTTACAAGATTACCATCAGTCAAGTCAAAATTATGATTCCTATATTTATAGGTCACTAACACTCTCTATCCACACCCATTCATCCAAATGTGGGTTCCTCCCATCATCCTCTACCTTGGTACTCGTCCAATGAAGACTACCATCCTCCCAAATCAGATTTTTATTCTTGCATTTCATGGGATGTTGAAATGCAACCCCCTGGAGACCTCTTTGAGAAGATCTCATACCAATGACCATCTTGAATCCATAAGGATCCAAGTGTGCTAGAGGCAAAACCTACTGATTACTGCTTAGTGACAGCGATGTTAGTCTCCTCAATGGTGTATCTGTTGTCTCATGCTCCAAATCAAGGATGAACATATGGTTTTGTATAATATTGTTTTGTACAAGGTTCCTCCTATCCTCCAATAATTCACACCCCAACCTCAAGTGTTTTGTGAAACTCAACAATGGCACATGAGGATGATGGTTCATCCCTTCCTTGAACAATAATAGGTGGCACAGTGCATTGCAATTATGTTGTTCCAAATAAGTAGTATGCAATGGTATACAACCCTCCATAATATTTTTTGAAATAATAGGATATGGAAACTTAGGCATAACTTGGTTAAATTTGGAAGTATCTTGTATGGTTGTAAGAGTTTCTCCCTCCAATGCATTGGCTCCCCCAACTGCTGATGATGATGGCTGCTCCTCCATAGTTGTATCAGCACTAGTACATCCCTCCTCCAATGGTGGTGAGGGCTTCTCCTCCTTTGATTTCTCCTTATCAAATTTCTTAATCAACCTTTGAGTAAATTCCGCAAAAGTAGACACTCTTGCATGACTCAAATGGCTGAACCACCAAATGTGTGCTTCACCCACAAGATGTAGTGCTACAATCTCCACAGCCTCCCTTTCTTCCACTGGATGTAGTAGGAAGAATGCATCAAGTTTTCTTGCCCAAGCCCTTGCTGTAGATGACCCATTGAAAGTAGACAATATAAACCTATTGCCCTTGATTCTCCCTTTGCTACAAGGTCTCCTTTCTTCCTCCAATTGAATGATTTGGGGTAAAGCTAGAGTATTCTTGAAGGCTCTAGGTTTAGATTTGTATTCAGTGAGGTATTAACTTCGAATATCATGATCCAAGTGTCCTCCATATTTTTGAAATTTGTTCCCTTCTTCAAAAGGAAGGGGTATAGTCCCACTGCTTCTTTCTCTTCTTTGGCTTAACCTCCTTGTTGAGGTCCTTTCTAGATCTAAAAAGAGATGAGATAAAACTCATTCTTTCCATCATTCTGAGATTCATATTTTTCTTCTTATTCTTATGATAGAATAATGGCTGAGATCCATAGGTTGAGCCAAGATTATGCTCTGATACCACGGTAATATCTCAAAATGGAAAATTCAGCAATATAGACCATAAAAAATTTATTTCCATAAAATTACGCTATAACAGTGAGAAGTAGAACTTAGACCCCTTAAGTCATGTATTATGGCCCTCACATTTAAAAGGGGATTAGAAAAAAATCCCTTTTTCTAAGTTAAACAGATCTCCCGGTCACAATATGACTTAAAAACACCCAAATCCCATGACTTGTGCCATCCAAAAAACATTTAGCAAGTACAGCGTGATTGTATGAGGGTTTCTGCTAAAATATGATAGAAAACCATAGATCTATAGTTTTATTAATCAAAGCATAGAGAAAATAGATATCTATCCTCCTTAATACAATATTTAGATTACCCGACAAAGGTTTCTTGAAAGCATGAGTACAAAAGAGCAGATCTACAGATCTAGATCTAGAATAATGTAGTCTTACTACAGATCTACATACATATAGCTGAATGATACAATAAATAGATTAAAATCCCCTTTACTAGCTTTCTGGAAGAAGGATTGACCCTTTCCTTAGGAAAGTAGCTCAAAACCAAGGGGTTTAACCCTGCTACTGCAACACTGTGAGAAATGACGCAGTTCCTGCAAGGGACTACATTGTAGGAGATAGAAAATAGGCTGGCCAAGTGCTAGGATCTGAAATCTGCTCCAAATTCTTCCTCACTGATCTCCCAAAGGAATGGAAGCTCCCTCCTCTGAAAAACAAGCTTTGGAAGTGGGGTTGTGAAACCTCCACTGCAACACACTGCAACACAATGTTATACTTATGCAGAAATAATGTTGTAGCTGAAGGAGGTGGCTTGGCCTTAAGCCTGGATGTGGAAAAATGAAGTGAAAGCTCCCTCAAGAGGCCTCTCTTGAAAGGAGAAGTAATTCCTAAACAGGAATTCCTTGTGCTAAAGAGCACAACAATCCCAACTAAACAGTTGAAGGAAGCACAATAGTCATGCTGACCACAAATTCAATAATCCATTTCATGTCTTGCTATGGCTACCTTACCCTCCTTTTATACAAATGGAAGCCCTCTCACCTTGGGTCCCACTCATTAGGTTTTCCTCCACCAAGGAATCTTCCTCCCACTATCATTGTGTTGTCTCCATAGATGATCTCCATCTCTTATCCCAACGATGTTGACTTGGTCAAACTTGACCTTGTCCACATGAAAATGTCCCTTTTCACACATGAGGGTGTGAAATCAAGCTCCTATGATGATCCCTTTCACATTATGAGGGATTTTATTCCTATTTCTGAAATGCATGGGCCTCCTTACCCATTTATTCACCTCCTAAGTGTAAACATCAAAAATCAATACTCTAATTAGTTGCATGCTAATTTTGGAATATTATAACAATATCCTACAGAAACTGCGCTGATGAGAAAATATGTAGCTTGATCTGAAACCTAAATGTGGAAATGAAATGCAATTATCTTCAAAGAGGCCTCTCAAGTAAAGAGGTGGGATTCCCACTCGGGAACACTCGGTGCTAAACATCACAGCAATCTCAACTAAATAGTTGAAGAATGAAAGAAGTCTAAACAGACCACATACAAAATAATAATCCAGAACATAACCCCATTGGATGTCATCCTCTTCCTTATTAGATTATGAGCTTCCTTGCCTTTGGCCCCACTCAATTACGTCATTTCCTCCATGCAATCCATCTCCCTCCAAAACCGTGTTATTCCTCATTTAATGTCCACTCCTCCATAACAATGTTGTTGACTTGGTCAAAGTTGACCTATTCAACATGATCCAACCCTGTTAATACTCAAAGGTGTTTTATTTAGCTTCTTAGAAGGTCTCCTTTCACACTTGAAGTGTTTTTATTGTTTCTAAGGAGATTTATGGGCCTCCCCACCCATTTATTCACCTACCTAGTGACAAAATGATCTATAATATTCCATTTAGCTAAAAGCTAAATTTTAGGAATATTACAGTCCTCCCCTCCAAAAGGTTACTTGTCCTCAAGAAACTGTAAAGATGGAGCAAAATTATCCTCTCCTTCTCTTGTGGCCTCCTCATAAAATAGTCTCCACCATTGCTTCAAATATTCTACAACAATTCTGCCTCCCAATGGTTCCTCCCATGTGTGCAACTTGGCCTTTGGTGGATAAACCAAATGGCTCTCATCATGAGAAAATGGAAGGTCATATGGAAACCTTCTTGTTGTCCAATATCCTCCTCAAGGTAGGAGTGATGAAAAACATAGGGGATCTCATTCTCAATGAGAGACTCCCATACCCATGCTATCATCCAAATGAAATGAGCCATCTTACATCGCTCATCAAAGAAATCTTCAACCCCCGGTACATGCAATGCATTGGGGTTGTATAGAGAGATTAGATTTTTCCACCAATGTTATTTCTCTCTCCATTTATGATATGTATGGGGTTGTTTCTAATCTTGGGCTGAAATATTATGGTCTCCAATAATGTCCCAAGTTACCCCACCAATCAAAACATCCATGAAGTGCCTCTCCCATGAACTCAAGTTCTCCAAATGGCTCCTCCCACATGAAGACAAGAGATGTAGTGTGGTAATCATGGATTGCACATTGCTTCTCCGAAAACATGCAACATATGAAGTATGGAGAATCATACTCCCAATGGGCACCTCCAACTCTTGTTCCATCCTCCCAACAAATATTCCCATAATAATAAGAACATCATCAATATATGGAAGAACATCTCATATGCTGTTAGATTTCCAAGTAGCTGGTTCATGGTTAAGGTCTCCCAATTAGCTGTTTCTTCTATTGCAGACACCTTGGGATTAAACCTGGATGGAAGAGATCTTAGAATATTTTGCACAATTATACTTTCTGGCATGGTTTCTCCAAGAGCTTTCATATTGTTAACAATTTCTGCAACTTTTAGGAAGAAACTGGCAATGTCTTCATCATCATTCATTTTTAAGTTTTCAAACTGGGCTTTATAAACTTGAAGTTTGGCAGTCTTTACTTTCTTGTCCCCCTCATGGATGTTCTCCAGAGTATCCCACATTTCTTTGGCAGTGTCTTTGTGCATTACTTTGATAAACTCTGCTTCACACAATCCATTCAGGATGGCATTCATGGCTTTTGTGTTAGCCACAAAATCTTGTTTTGTTTCTTTCTCTGTGTCAGTTGCCTTTGGGGCATATCCTAATTCCACAGCAGCCCAGACTTCTATTCCTAGAGACATTATGTATGTCCTCATTCTAATTTTCCAGAAAGCATAATTTTCACCAGTGAAGAAAGGGGCTTTATTGGTTGAGCATCCTTCTTTACTAGCCATCTTGGGAACCTAGGATCTCCTTTCAGTTGTTAGACTTGTACAAAGGAACCCGCTCTGATACCAATTGTTGAATATTTAATTAAACTGAGAGGGGGGGGTGAATTAGTTTAATACATACATAAGCCTTTTAAAATTTTCACCAAAATTATTTACAGCTTACTATGTGAACAGTCTTAAAATGTTGCAGCTAATATTAAATTAATGTGACACCATACTTATGTTCAGAGTAGCAAACAATTAAGCAGATTGAAAGAATCGCATCAACACATAAGAAACACACATAGAGACAGCAGATGTAAGTGGAAACCCATAAAGGGAGAAAACCACATCTTATTATTGTTGTGATGCAAAGGCAAGGTCCAACTCCCTCTCACCACTATTTTTCTACAGGCACCAACCTACACAAGAGGTTCCTTTACCCACCTCGCTACAACTTGCAAGGAAGCACCAACTCTTCAATTTTCGTAAAACTAAACCCATAGAGGCTCTAACCCCCGCCGCCCATAATCGATGGGCGCCTATCAAGCTGCAACTTGATAGGGAAGCTCCAACTTTCTCAATTTATCAACTGAATGTTTGCTGATTTACCTCAGATATCAGCTCTGTTCTGTAGCTTTTCTTTCTGCTCTTCTTTTCTTAATATTCTCTGCCTCACACTTCTATATTCTACCTTCTCTAAATTTACTCTCTCTAAACTCTTTTTGCATATCAAGATGATATTATTTATAAGAATTTTCTTGTGACTGTTAGCATTCCTCAAAGAATTTGGAATGGACAGCCATGCCTCTTCGCTTTCTGCCTTTTCATTTCTTTCACTCGCTCATTCAGAAAATATAACAACATGCATTAATTTCAATATTACAGTGGGAGCTTTGTTTTTCCTCCGGAGACTTGGCAATGCATCACAAACGATATAAACCAATTAAAATATTACATTTAATTACAATGAGAGCTCCAGCTCACTCATACAGCCTTTTGGATCACTACGCATTTTCCTTTTCTTTGACTGTGTTTGTCCCTTCCTCTCCTCTGTATGCCTTTCTGTTTATTGCTGTTGCGTAACTCCTGAATTTATGAACTGCATTTTTTATTTTTATATCAGCGCTTTATATATATATGAAACTAATAACTGTAATTCTAGACAAATTCCAATGCTCTGTACATAGCAAGTGTCTTGTTGATGTGGCGAGTTCCTCAAGCGGAACATACATACATCACGACCTTTGTTTTATGGCCCGATGCGATTGCACACATCGCAATAATTTTACATTAAAAATCACCCTCCACCTTAAGCTGAGGCCCGTGGGTCCACAGACCACGCGACATATTTCAGTATAGTCGTAACAATCATTTTATATATCTAACAGCGCCCCTTTTTAATATAATTGCTGGGCAGTTTCAACCAATGCGTATCATATCCATGGTCCTTTTAAAATATAGTGCTTTAATAATGTCGCCCTCTCTTCAATGTATTATGATAATTAAACTCCTTTCTTTGCACTTTAATGTATATGAACCCTTTCTTATGTAACTTCCGGTGATATAATAATAGACCCATTTAACATAGGAAACAACCTTTTGGGCCCACTTGCCGATCTTTGTCTATCCATCGATGTGATGAGCTACCTTCGATTTGATGCGATGCGATGACTCCTTCTCCGATGCGATGAAACTCCTTGCAAATATTTCCGATTGTGATTAATCACAATTGCGACTTCCATTGAGTTGCTCCGATGCGATGTATCACTCTTTGATTACTTCTAATTGCGATTGATCGCAATCACAAATTGTATTGTCATGCTCCACTGCCACACTTTCACTCCGATGTGATTGACCAGTGCCGATGCGATTAGACCGTAACTCAAACATATAAAGTCATAACTTATAGACCCATCGGGTCTGGAACTCAATCATAATCACAATCCTTTATTGTCATGCTCCGATTCGATTAGACCGTAACTCAAACATATAAAGTCATAACTTATAGACCCATCGGGTCTGGAACTCAATCATAATCACAATCCTTTATTGTCATGCTCCGATTCGATTAGGCCAGACTTCAAATACTTGTTACTCATGGTTTATAAGCCCATCGGGTCCGGGCTTCAATCGCAATCGCAAGTTTTGGTTGGATGTGATCCACTGCCAACTTTTTCCAATGCGATTGATGAGGGTCCCGCCTTATGGTACTTTGGTTCTTTGAATCTCGCGCTACATATGGCTATATATATATCTGCTTTAGTCCTTTGTATATAAAGTGAAATATATACTTTGCTGCTGGAGTATACGATTCCCAGAATGAGATTTATATTATATATGCATTACATTGCCGCTTGGGTTATGATTCCCAGAATGAGATATATATATACTTTGCTGCTCCAATATTTAGTGTATCTTCCAGTGGGGTAGGATTTTGAATTTAGATATACATATATATATATATATATATATATATATATATATATATATATATATATATATATATATATATATATATATATATATATATATATAACGCCCAGCTGGGTAATTCTCGGAATTAAGGTACATATATATATCTCCGTCGGCTTGGATGATTCTCAGAATTTTATATATATCCTCCAGCTGGGGTAGCGATTCTCAGAATAAAGGCTATGTCTCTGCCTCTGCTGCTTCTGTCGCTCTACCTCTGCCTCTACTACTGTGATAATGGCTCTGCCTCTGCCTCTACCTCTGATAATGGTTCTGCCTCTATATTCGCTTCCTCTGCCTCTGCCTGTCTCCTTTGCTTCCTTAGTTTGCTTCTTTGCTGCCTCCATTTCCTGTCTCTGTCTTTGCTGCCTCCTTTGCCATCAATGACAACATTTCCAACATCCCTCACCTTTCCCAACTCCCTAACCCTATAATCCCACTCCTTTTTCCTTCCCCTTCTCCCCGAGGTTTTCTAAGAAAAACTGAACATCATGGAGGAAGAGAGAAATACCATAGAAGAAGAGAAGAAAACCTACAATAAAGGAGGGAGAATCCTAAGGCAAGAACCATAAGATAGTAGGGAATTGATGTCATCACCCTTGGTAGTCAAATTATTTCAGCATGTAGGTTGATTTTGGTTTTATGAGATGGTTCAAAGAGTGCAGAGCCATCATAATTTGACCTCAATATTCATCGCCTACCTACAAAAAGACCAAGTCACTATTACAGGGGTGAAATTCACCATTTCTACATACATCATTGCAACAAAAACAGGGATACCTAATGTAGGTGAAAAGTGGTTCAAAACTCAAGATTTGGATGCCCAACTGTATGAACCTTACCTAAAAGCACCATACAAAGAGAACATTAAGAAAATATTTCCTTTTGGTTAGTTGATTAATAGGTTTTCTCCCATGATGAATATCATCATGAAATATTTCACTTGTGAGGGAAGATTCTCCAAGTTGTATAGTTATCGCATTAGGTTACTCATGCATTTTACTAGGGTGAAATTGCTCAACCTTCCCTATTATTTTTACAGGAGCATTGACATGATGGATTACATAGTGCAAAAAAGAGAGTATGTGATTCAAATGAACAACCTCTTACATCATTCACTCATCAAAATCATTAGCCTTGATCACCTCAAACATTTTAACATTTAATGGGAGACTTTCATTGAGGCAGAGGTCTTCACTACACCACCAAATCAACCTGCCAGACCTATTCCACCATCATCATCATTTTGTCACAAGAAAACTAGGTTATCTAGCAGGGTTGCAATCAAGGAGACTAAAAAGGAAAAAGAGGTCAAAATCTATTAGAAGGGACATGGGAAAGTGTTTGCTTCACAAATTGTGGAAGGGGCCTTGCCTTCTACATCAACAAAACAGGGATATCATAAGCAGCGGGAGGCAGTTGTCCAAGAGAAAGAAGCCCTTCACCATGAGGAAGAAAAGGAATTTGACTTGGTGGAATTGGAGGTCCAAGATGAACAGGAAACCTTAAACCTGGTCATCAAAGAGAAATATTCCAAAATCAGAGAGCTGCAAGATAATTTGGCAAGGGTACAGTTTGTCATATCCTTCCTTGAGAAAGAAAACAAACAGTTGAGTGAAAAACAAGTACTCTTGGAAATGGACTTGTTGAAGGCTAATAGGCAAGATGTCAAAGGCAAAGCAGTAATGGGAAATGATGATTCTGATGAGGATGAGGCCCATATCACCAGAAAGAGACCAAAAAAAAGGGTCCTTAAAAGAGCATTGGAGCAGGAAAAACAACATGAGGCAGAAGAACTCACCTTTGAGGTGAATATTGCCATGGAAATAAATGAGAACAGAGAAGTTTGGCTTGACAGAGTAAAAATATACCTTGAGAAGCTTCTTCACAAGGCCAACAAGGAAAATCATATTTTGAGTCACATGGATGATCACTATCACACTAGAAATAAAATTTGCAATTTCAAGGTAAAACAGTTGCAAGATAAGCTCAAGGAAACCATAATCAGCCAAAAGGAGAAGGGTAAACTTGACCCACTTGTTGATGCCTCCTTGGTAGCTTAAAATACTTCATTAGGACTTCATCTAGAAATTTTGAGAGTTTTTGGGCAATTTTTTGGCTTTTTGGGCATTTTGGTCAAAATTTTCAAGCTTTTTGCACAGTCAGCCTGCAAATAGTGCATCGTGGGCCATGTTTCACTTTTTCTGGAGGCCTCCAAATGTTGCAAACTCAGTTGGGATGGATATATAATGGCCTCTAAATCACATTTTGACTCATTAAAATAAAAAATTTGAGCTTTTCACGGGTGGAAAATCCAAAAAACATCATAAAAAACAACTTTCTCCCAGTAATTTCAGTCATAGGCTGCACTTTTTGACAATTTTTTGGAAAAAAAAAATTTCAGGGGCTTAACTCAATCATTTTCAGTGCTTGAGTACATTTTGGACAACTAGACAGGAACAAATTTCCAATGACCTCTCTTGAGCTCAATTTGGACTTCAGCAAGGTAGTCCAAAGTCAACTTGAAGGTGACGTTGCACTTTTCTCAAGGGCACACTGTGCTTTTTGCACTCATGTTGCGCTATTTCCAGTTGCATGTTATCTTTAGAAATTTGAACTTTTCTCAGTTGAATGATGAATTTCATGGAGTTTTACTAATTTAAATGTGTAAATATAATGTAATTATGTCTTTCATAGTTACTAGAGGTAAATACATCAAGTGAATTTGTATTTTTGGATCAAGTGAATAAGTTTCATCAAAGATAGGGATGAGTTTGTTGGCCTCCCTAGTCATTAGAATTCTAGTTGAGGACTTTGGGGAACAACTCCACAAGTCATGGATTCGACCCCTAAGAGTGGGAGAAGTATGTTTTAATATATCTTTCATTTCCTTTGTCATTTCAAGGGTTGGATGTTGTGTAATTGATCTTTGAACACTAGTGTAATCAATCATTTCTTGCAGGAACTAATAGACAAAGTTGCAGCTATTTTGGTGGGATTCTTGTGGTATGTGTTTTAGCAGTGTTTCCTCTTATGTTTTCATATGTTTGAATTTATTATTCTTTCCATTTTCATGTCCATCCCTCAATGTGATTGATTCCTAAGTTAGATAAGAAAAATTCATTATTTGAGGCTATGTTTTGGAGGAATTATCATAGTTGTGTTTCACTTTCTCCTGATATAACATAATTCATGATTTCTATGCTATTTTTGAGACCCTACCAGTCTAATAAAACTCATCAAGATACCTAAAAGTTCTAAAGTGTGTTCCTACCTTGCCCCATTAGATCTCTGCAATTCTTATCCCCAGTGCCCTGACCTAGTTCTTCCTAGACCTAATTCACCATCCAGCACTCAAATTCAATCAACCTAACCCTAGAGCCTACTATACCTAGCCTAAAATATTCATTATCCAGTCAAATTGGTTGTGATCTCATGGAGAGTCCTATCCTACCTAGTAGGGCTAGCTACTAGGTCAAAGTGGTATGTGGTTACCTTTGCTGGTCTCCTTCTCAGCCTTCAAAGATCTGGTGGAGAGACAATAGACTACAAATTCATATTCAAAAGTTTTGGAAAACATAACTCTTTATAATACTACTGGTGGTTTACAATCATGAGGCATTTTATCATAGATTTTATTAAAAAAAAATTATGAATTCAGCCACTGAGTCACCATAATTTCTTTTGAGTTCTTCAAATTTTGTTAGAAATTATACAGGATCCTTTTTAATCCCCCATTGGTTTTTAAATATGGTGGCTAACTCATCCCAAATTTGAATAGAGTGTTCCCTTAATTGCCTAAACATGATCCTAACATTTCCTTCCATGGATTGAAAAAAAAATATCATATATACATTCTCATATTCTATATTCATATTATCAGAAAATTCTAAGAAATATGCTAAATGATCTTCAGCAGATAAACAATTTTCTCCATTAAACCTTGGAAGGTGTTTCAAATATCCATCAAGAAAATTGTATATTATATTCGGAAGTTGTAAACCAGCATATCTTGCTTGAAAAATAAGCGGAAAAGAAACCATACTTTGAGATGATGATGAAGAGGAATAGTTGGAGGATGTTGTAGAAGGTGATGATGAAGAAGGTGAATATGAAGGTGAAGATGGAAGGGAAAATTAGGTGGAGGGGGAAATGAAGATGAAGATCTTCCAAAATATTTCAAAGGTTTTCTAATGGTCAATTTATGAACCTATGTTTCTCCTTATTTAGCTTCAAATAAAGGATTTGAATATAAAGAAAAAATATCTTTTGGTTGAGCAGAAGTAAGCGGAAATGAATAAGAAGTTAGAGAAAAGAAATTAGTAGGTTTAAATTCAGGTAAGTGAAATTCACATCCTTTTTTGATTTGGGAGATTCAGAAGGTACTTCAGGTATTCGATATTATTCTAATGAATGAACTAAAAGAGCTGACTTAAAATAAACTCTTTTAGAGATAATGTCATGTACTCTAAGTGGTAGATGATCTGAATTTAAAGGGATTGTTCCATATCTAAAAGGATCAGGGACTGAAGTATCTTCTAGTTGAGGTGGTACAGAGGAAGAAGTAGGGGCTTCAAGTCTTCTTCCTAAAGAGGTTTCTCTTACCAGCCTCTCTAGATCCGACAAAGGTAAAACAATTTCAGAATAAAGTGGAATTTGGTATGTCTTGAAGGAGCCAATTTTAGGTTCTGTGAAGTCGCTAGGTGAAAGATTTTAATCTACTAGTCCTTTATCCACCCTTAAAGGAATAGCTACATCATTGTCCCATGGAAAATAGATCAATTTCCGTATCCCCAGCAACAACGCCAATCTGATGTTGTCCTCTGAGATAATTATAGGTTAATTAATTATGTGAGAGCATCTAAAATATTTTGTTGTTTTTAAAGGAGTTTTTGGATGACCAATGCTATGAGAAAATTACAGGTAGATGTTTTAAACTTTCAATAGTATTGAATATTACAAAATGATTCTTTTAATTCAAAACTATGATTCAATTTTATATATGTGAAAGGAATAAAATATAAGAAACTATGATCTACTAAGTATTAAAATTGAACCTTTATTTTATCATCAGAAAGAAAGGCTGACAAACAATGTTTATAGCTTAATAATATATATTTAACCTTATGAATATGACTGATAATTAATATATGTAGAGGGAATTATACATAAAAATAGTCTAATAAATAAATCTCTAAAATGGATGATAACTTTAGAGGATTTAAGATAGACTGATATTAAATTTTATCTTACCTATTTATCTCCATAAAACTTAAATATATGTGGAAAAACAAAATGAAATGTAAACTGGAAAGACTTACAAGGAGATAAGATGTTTGAAACAAATTGAGAATCCTTTCGTTAATAATAAATTATCTCAGCTCATACAATTCTACTTTACAAGCGCTCATCCACGGGTTCAACCCTTGATAACTCGAATGGAGAGTTATTTATATAGAATTATATCTCTTAGAAGCATCTAAAGAGACTACAAAAATAGTACCAAAATATAGGAATACAAAAACTGTTGAGTCGACTTGGATCTGTCTTCAAGGAATTGGTTGATGATGTGGCACTAAAATGTGCTTCTTTGTTGTGCATCTGTTGGAGATGGAATTTACTCGATGGTTTCACATAAGTAATCCCATATTTCTTGACTTGGTATTTCAAGATTAATAAACCTTCTATAAACTTCATCCACTTCGGTATATCTTTCAAAAGTAGGCTTATTGAACAAAATATGTTTAATTTCATGTTTTATATTTAAGCTAAACTCTAAAGCCTCTAGAAAATCTGTTCCTGTAAGATGAGCTTTAATATCTATAAATTTTGATTTATCAATTGCAATTGTATAAATATTTTTGCAATACTCCTCCAAATTGATTAACTTGTCATTTGTTGCTACTAATCCTAGTAATCCTCTTTGATTCAACATACTGAACTTGATCTGAAACCTCTAGAAAACAATGTCCAAAGTTTGGCACTTGGTTTCCAGCTGAGTTAATAAATTATTTTTTTGTGAAACCTTTTTTATTTCTAAAATAGATTTTGTTCCATATGTAATATGAGTCTTCTCTAATTAAACTTTGTTCTTTGAATTCAATACCTTAATCATACCTGAAGCTTCACGAGTTTTGTTTAAGTGCTTATTTTTCCTGCTCAATGGTTGTTTTACATTTAGTGATTAATTCTTCTTTTTCAAAGATAATTTGTATGGAGGGCAATACCTCAGTGATAGCTTGCTTATTTATGTCAAAATTCTTTGCTACTTTATAACTTCTGAATTTTCTGTGTTAACCTGTGGGTTTTCTGCATTTCTTCCATAAAGAGCGTATCATTATTTATTTTCTATGCTTCTATATTTTTGAATTTCTCCTGAAGATTTTCATTTTCCTGCATAATTTTTTTTGTATCACCTGTTGCTAATGTGGACTCTATCGTTGTTGATGAAGAACTGGGTGTTGTCCCTGCAACTTTGATGGGTACTAATGTAATTGGAATTATATCGATTTGAGTATATTTTTATTTCTCTTTGATTATACCTTAAATATGTTCTTCCATATTCTTAATTTGTATGTTCTTTTCAATGATAAGCTTGAGAATTTCCTCTCTATTTTGCTCACTTTCCTCTTTCTCCTTGGTTTGGGTATCCTCTGTAGAAGGAAATTTGAGTTGTTTTCGAAGAGCTGCAATGTCTACATTCTTATTCTTGAGGATTTCTTCTAAAAATTTGACATATTTAGGTTCATATCCAATTTTAATCACTAAATATTCTAATCATTTGAGTTTATTATCTTTAGCCAAAGAGGAAATATTCTCCATATTTAATTGTGATTGAACATTTGAAAGAGCTATTTTCAATTTTAATAATGTCATGGAAGTGTTAGTCATTGTAGAGGAAATAATTTCTCCTGACTATCTGTACATATCTATTTGGTCAATAGGATGAATCTATTTGGCATAAAAAGAGAATATGGTATTTTTGTAATTAGAAGGGGGCTGTAAGAAATCTATCTGCATCCTTCCCTTTTCACTCTCTAATGTTGTCAAGAGTTTATGGTGTGAATTGGAGGTATGCTTCCAAAATTGAAGATATACATTTCTCTTTAGAGTTTCATCTTCTGCTTAATTTATAAGAATTTGCAGAACATATTAAGCTCACCCTATTCACCTGATCCTGGTCACTGTATAATCTCCATTGGCTCCTATGAAACTAAAGAGGAGGATGGAGTGTTAGGAACATTTTCCTCTGATGTTGTAGAAACCTGTGTATCACCCAAATCAATAATTTCTGGCTCTTTCTGACTTTGACCAATAGAGATGGTGAAATTTGTCTTTTGCTTCTTCTATTGGTTGATGAATTCCTTCGCAATTATTTCTGAATATGATGGTTTTTCTCTAGGCCTCTTCTCCTTCTTGTCTTGAGAAATGGGAGTTTGGAGAGTGGAGGTGGAGATAATTTTCTCCTCTACTTCCTGCAGTGTGTTTTCTTCCCACTGATCTTGGTTCATGTATTTTCAACTTCTAGTTGAGGAGTGTGACTGTAAGGTGTTGTTTTCAGCTCCAACCTCAAGTTAGAGATGCTATTGAATGGATCATATGACCAATTAAAACTTGGTTGAAAGTTCATCTTCTTGAGGATAGTACCTTCTTCAATTCCTGTTCTCCCAATGTTCATATGAATGACCCCACCTTAGTCTTCATTATAAATTGATATTTCATTTTACCTGAAAAAAAATGTAGCTCATCCATGTTGGTCATTTTCCTAAGATATTCTAGAGATAAAATTCTCATTGGAACATATTTATGCAGCTTGTAAGGTGCCAATTCATAGAAATATACCTTGATCTCTGTATAATTCTAGTAAAGATACAAGTCACATGTTTTTACTTGGTAACTCAGATGAATAATCCTTTTGATTTCTGAACCAATCCTAGGCTCATTCTGACTTCTTAAGAGCTGAGCAACTAGATGAATGAAAGAGTCAATAAAATCTACAAATTAAAATTCAGTTGAACATGACCTAACCAATCAAGTCCAATGTATGAATGATTGGTTACCATCTTGATTATCTTGTTTGTGCAACGTTATTGGTAAAAAATATCCCTTCTAAAAAAGGAAAATATAAACCAATACAGAGGTGTACTTGAACATGCCTTGAATACTTAGATTCATCATCTTCTCGTGCATATTATCAGCTAGGAACTAATTGTAATTATACATGAATGATGGCTGGCTTTCCTTGGAGAAAATTTAAAAGTAACCCAAAATAGGTTCATATATTGTTCTATTAGTTTGGTAGCCTAACAAGAATGAAATTAGAGAAATTATATACCAGGTTACTTCTCGGAACATAGTGTATGGATAAGGAGGATCTCTTTTTAGAAGTTCAGAATCATCTAGAAGAAAAGTTTCGAAAATATGAGCTCTCTAGGGAAAGGTACGTTAATGATATAATTCCATGAGGGAAGATGTGGGAAAATGGCTAAGGGAGTCATTCTCTAGTATTAACAACATCTGGTTTATGGTTTCAAGTGTAGTGTAAATCAGAATGTCTCCATTCTGATCTACTATGGTTCTCTTAAGAGGGTCATATCTAGTTTTACATCAGGTGACTAAATTAGGAAACTCACGGGTTTGAGGAAAAATAAACATGGGAAACAAGGTTTCCCAGAGTTTGACTCGATGTTTCATATGTAGGTATTTTTTATTTAACAATATATGTAATTCATACAATTCAATTTCACATTCTGTTTCTATTATTTTAAAGTACTGGTCGGCTAACGGGATATGGTCAAGATCTAGAGTGGTGGAGACATTAGGACCTTCTTCTGTCATTGATTTCCAGCCCTTCCCTTTTGGTGCCATTTAGTTCAACAGAAAACAAGATAAGTGGTTAATCTAATAAAATTATATCTGAAAGAGAGCGGTCTCTGCAAATAGTGATAGGCCTGTGAATAACTTTCTTGATAAGGGTGATAGACAACAGAGTTGAAACCTAAACTATGTCTCTTTGAACCTACATTTTTACAGAACGATAAAAAGAATCAAATAATGATGTGAGGAAGTTGGTATGTTTATTTATAACATGCATGGGTTATCGTTGTGATGGATGGCTATTGGAGAACAAGTCGTGTAGGGTTTTAATGACGAGCGGACATCGGTAAGGTAGTGACTATTTTTCAAATGGGTATGTTGGAATATAACGGAAATTTGACATGTATCAGGATGTAATTAGGAGTCGGTAACAAAACGTTGGCGAGAAGTGAGTGAACGTTGACAGGATAGGAAGTTTTCGGTGGGGTAGATTATGGTAAGCGGTATGGAGCGGGGGGGAGTGCGAAGTGATAGGGAGTTGACACATTTCAAGGGGTCTGCTGAAATGAAACCAATTTTCGGACCCCCACCTCAACACCCTCCCCCCGCCCCCCCCCTTGTAACTTTATTTTCTAATCTAAATACATAAATTTAAATATTTTTATCATGTTTAAACAATATGATTCAAAGAAAATTATTTTTGGGTCGTGGCATTCTAACAAGTTGCACAAAAAAATCTCTTTTTCCTTTATTTGAAACAAATCAATTTCATTTGTTTTATTTCTTCTATCTATGCCTAGCATTTTCATTTCTTTTTTCTTTCATTTTTTAATCTTCTTATCCTAACATTTTTTTATATTTATTATTTTATTTTTACATTTAGTTCTAACATTTTTTGGATTTTGATCTATTCACATTCAATCCTAACACTTTTTAATCTTGCATTTTTCATCTAAAATTTCTAACTTATCAAAACAAGAAACGTTACAACAAGACTTATGGGAATGTTTTACTGTCAGACGATTTCATGATCTCCATTATTTGTAACCTTTGGGTAAATTCAAATTCATTATTTTCAACCAAATATAACTCGTTCTTTCAAGTGTGTTGCCATTGTTGGAGGGAAATCCCAACACCCGCCATTTTGTATTCATTTACCTTAAATAATGGGTCCCTTTGTGTTGGAACAGGGTTCCCTAAACTGCATTTTTTGTATAAGTTTGTAATAGTTGGTCCTGCGTAGGGGTTTTTGGGGTGGGTCAAAGCCCGTAATGTTTTGTAATGGGTTAAAGGGTAGCTCTAAGGTCTGCAAACCACTATTTGTGGACCATAGGATAGTGAAGGCTACGATATTACAAATAGATAGATAGTTGGGTCTAGTAAGAAAGTAAGTCGATAGATTGATGCTACGTGAGAATTGTTAAGATCTTTTTGGGTTGTTTTGGGTAAGGACTCCTGCTGGCTGTGTGCGCAGAGATCCTCAGTCCTACTGTGTGCGGACCCTGCTAGGCTATGTGTGCGGGCTGTGTTTGGGTTGTAAGTGAATCTTTGTTATTAATGAATGTGAAGTATCATTGAAGTATCTATGTGTTATCTGAATTGGTTGTGTTTACTGCTGAAGTGCATCTGTGATATTTATTTAAGCTTTGAATGTATCTGTGTTCTGGGATTTTCCTGACTATATCTGTGATCTAATATTGGCTATGATTATGTAGAAATTTGCTGAATAATGAAGATTTATCCACCGAGATTATCCTGATCACATATCAATTCGAATTCATATGCAACACATAATATCTTCTACTCAGATCATCACACATGCGGAAATAAAACAAGTGGTATGCGATCAAAAGATCATCAAAACATCACACACATTACACAGTATGTATGGGGAAAGCTTATAGCTGAAAACCCCCAGCTATAGTATATTATAAATGGAAGAGAAACATGTAACAATCTCAGTACAATACTCCTCACAAGTACTCAGTACTATCTCCAATAGTTACACACAAACTAGCTTGGTTTTGAACAAGTCACAGGTTCAAAACACGTCCACTAATTGCCTACCTCCATTGCGCAATCAAGGCTGGTCTAATTGAGAGATCCAAGGTTCGAATATCCTTGGCTTGACAGCGCAATAATCATTGGAAATTCCTCCAAGTGTGCTGCAAATCTCATGCACAACTAATGTCACAACTGATAGCTATCTCAACCCTTTCATCTACCTCTTTCACTGGTCTCCACTAAACTGTCCATACACTGTAGTGAACTGATGTGTTCTTGAGTTGAATAATGAGTTAATAATTAGTGAATTAAATAATATTTAATTCACTTCACTCATTACTAGTTGATTAGCTAGTTAAATTAATCTCAACTAGTTCAACTAAGTTAAACCGAACACAACTCCACCAACTGTCTCATCAACTCCACCAAACTTCTGCCACTGAAGTCCTAACTGAAGTCAACCATGCATGAGCTCACCAAACCCCTAGGAATACCGTAATTCCTCTGTCAGATGCATGATCCACTTCCATAGCTCGAACAGAAGTGCTCCAAGAGAGTAAACTGAAGTTTAGAGTCCAAATATTATTAAGGGTAAATAATATTTGACTTTTCTATTTTTAGCTAGGCAGTCTAAAAATAGACTTCGACCTAAATGTCTAAAAATAGAGGTCCATATATTTTTACCAACATGATCAATACTCCAAGAATAGCATACTGCAACTCCTGGACCATGCTCCATATGTCTAAAAATAGACATAGTCTAAAAATAGACTTTGCGCCAAAAATAGCCTGCGGGCCCACTTAGTGAAGGCGACTTCATTTCACTAAGCTCCGTCATCTTGCTACATTTTCAACACTCCCTCTCAGCAAGATATGGATTATCTGCAACCCCTATCCTGCCTCTGTGGAATTCGAACTTGCTCCTGGTGAGCGCCTTCGTCAGGATGTCGGCATCCTGATCCTCCGTGGGAACATATGAAAGCATCATGATTCTCTGCTGAACACAATCTCTGATATGATGGTACCTGATGTCGATGTGTTTGGACCTATCATGAAATACTGGATTAGTCGAGAGTTTAATGCAACTCTGGTTATCACAGTAGATCACTGTAGGCTCCAAATGCAACCTGAACAATCCTGCGAGGATCTTCCTCATCCAAATAGCCTCGCATGCAGCCAAGCTAGTTGCCATGTACTCGGCCTCTGCTGAACTGAGTGCCACGGATCTCTGCTTCCTGCTGTACCAGGAAACTGCTGTCGACCCAATGCTGAAAACTCCTCCAGATGTGCTCTTCCGGTCCGTTGGGCTCCCTGCCCAATCTGCATCAGTGAAGCCAGAAAGCTTCGCTCCATCCTCCCGTCTGTACCATAGACCATATCCCGATGTGCCTCTAATATAGCGCAATACATGCTTTCCCGCCTTCCAAAAGAGCTTGGTAGGCTTAACCATAGCTTGCGAAAGCTGGTTAACTGCATAGCATATATCGGGTCGTGTATTGACCATATACATAAGCGACCCCACCAACTGTCGATAGACAGTGGCATCCACTACCTCCGCTGAAGTAGCATCCTCCTTCCTCCAACCACCAGGAAGAGGAGTGTCAACAGGCTTGCATCCATGCATGTTGAACCTCTCCAGAATCTCCCGGGCATACTTGCCCGAGAAACAAACAGTCCTCCACTGCGCTGCCAAATCTCCAATCCCAGGAAATAATGAAGGAGGCCCAAGTCCTTCATCTCGAACTCTCTAACAAGGTCCTCCTTGCATGAAAGTATCAACAGCTCATCACCCGTCAAAATCAGATCATCTACATACAGTACAATGATCAGCAGCTTCCCCTCCACCACACACATGGTACAGTTAGGATCCGCTCTCACTCTCGGAAAATCCAAGCCTCGTGAAATAACTGTCAATAACTGCCAATCCATGTGTACCAAGCACGAGGTGCTTGCTTCAACCCGTACAGTGCTCTCTTGAGTCTGCACACATGCGACTCACCGCTGAAGATCTCGAAACCTTCGGGCTGCTCTATGTACACCTCCTCCTCAATGACTCCGTTGAGGAACATAGTCTTCACATCCATCCGATGGATGTGCCACCCCATCTGCGCTGAGAGAGTTAGGATCGTCCGTATGGAAGAGTACCTTGCGATAGGTGCAAAGGTCTCCTCATAATCGATCCCCTCGATCTGTGAGAAGCCACGGGCAAAAAATCTTGCCTTGTACTTCTCCACACTCCCGTCAGCCACCGCTTCACTTTGTAGATCCATCGCGAACCCACCACTCGATTTCCTCCGGTCTTGGGCCAATATCCCATGCATCAAGCTTCGAAGATCGAATCATATTCTTCAATCATGGCATCAACCCATGCGGGTTCCTCCACGGCTTCCTCAAAAGAGGATGGTTCCGTCACAACACATTGACCCACAAGAGCCATGTATCCAGTGTACCGATCCGGTGACTGCCTCTGTCTGCGCTGTGCTGTAGGTGGTCCTACAACCTTCTCTGCATCTCGAGCCAGTCGCTCAGCTTCTGTAGTGCGCATGCGCCCTCTGATGGTTGGCGCTGCATGGGTGGTTTCTTCCACCTCCTGAACTTCTTCTTGTGGCCGATCCACATCCGGAAGCTCCTCCTTAGGAACTAACAGCTCCTCATCTGCATGCAGGTGTAGCTCCCTCTCAAGCGAACACTGCGTGGCTTTCTCCTCCTGAAATTTTATATCTCGTCGCACAACAGTCTTTCGACTGTCTAACAAATACACCTGGTAGTTGTGAGGTGTATCAGTGTACCCCACAAATATTCCAACCTCAGCAGTTGGATCCAGCTTCCTTCTCGCATCCTTCGTCACATGCATGTAGACAGGAGAACCAAAAATCCGCAAATGGGAAATATCAGGCCTCTTGCCAGAATAAGCCTCCTCCGGTGTACTCATGCCAAGAACCTTGTGAGGACAACGGTTCTGCACATACACCGCTGTATTGCATGCCTCAGCCCACAAGTGAAGGGGTAGGCCCTGATCATGCAACATCGCCCGTGCAGCACCCACGATCGTTCTGTTCTTCCGCTCAGCCACCCCGTTCTGCTGTGGGTTATGGGGTGCGGTGAGCTCTCTCCGAATCCTTTCTGCGCTGCAAAAATCCTTGAATTCAGTAGAGATGAATTCACCACCATTGTCGCTCCTGAGAGCCTTCACATGCTTCCTCGATTCCTTCTCAACCAGCGCCTTGAATTCACAGAACTTTGAAAATGTCTCGCTCTTCTTCTGCATGAAGAAGATCTAGCACTTCCGAGAGAAATCATCAACAAAGATCACATAGTACTTGTGATTTGCTGTCGAAGCTACAGAGAAAGGACCACACACGTCTGTGTGAACTCTCTCAAGGATCGTCGTGGCGCGACTATCCTTCTCGTGAAAGGTGGCTTTCACATACTTCCCTACAGTACACCCCTTGCACTGATCTGACTGCGCAAGAGTGCCCTTAGGAAGTCCAGTAGAAATCTGCTGCAGAATCTTCAAAGCTCCATGGTGAAGATGGCCCAATCTCCTGTGCCATAGTTCGCCCTCATCATCCCGGCTCACCACTTATCCCGCCTCTTTCTGTGATTCTGCTGTGTGCCTATCTACTCTATTTACTTGTAACCGATAAAGGTTCCGACTCAACCCCATTCCTGTCTCACCCGCAGTCTTACTGCAGAAGGGCTCCTTCTCGCTCAAGACCACAATCATACCTCTTGTCTTCCAACATTTCCACAGATCAGGTTCTTCTACCTAATCCTGAACAAGTAAAACTTACTTAATATGAAAGGTTTACTAGACTCCCTCTCAAAGGAAATGGTACCGATACCAGTCGCACAGTATCTACCATCATCGCCCATCTCGATGTGCACTCCAAGATCCTTTTCCTCCAGATCTGAAAACAGATCTCGATCTCCGGTCATGTGAAATGATGCACCACTTTCCAACAACCAAACTGATCCTGCCACACTTGAAACCAAGCATACGATCAGTGAAAAATCTAGTTCGAATTAAGAAGCCAATGCTTCTCCCACTGCAGATCCGGCAGCCTTCTTATTTTTCTTCTTCTGCGGACAATTTGTGGCATAGTGTCCATGCTGGTGGCAGTGAAAACACTTCACCTTGGACATGTCTTGCTTCTTGCCCTTCGCACCAGACTGAGAAGCTTTCTTGCTCTTCCCCTTCTTTTCTTTGGCAGCCAAAGTGCAATTTTCTTCATCAGATACCTTTGATGAAGATCCGTCCCTGGTAGTCCTCCTTATCTCCTCCTGCATGAGATCCGCCCAAAGGCGCTCCCATCCCGGCAACATCTCCTGACCATTGACACTATCTTGATATGCATGCCAACTTTTCGGAAGACCAAGGAGAGCCAGGTCCACCATATCCTCTTCTTCGACAGTCACCCCCACACTTCCCAGCTCATCTCTGCATTGAGTGAACTTCGTGAGGTATTTGGCGATACTGTCGCCTTTCTCCATCTTGATGTTTTTGAGCTTATCTTTGAGCACCAGCTTCCTTTGGTCGCTCTTACTCTGGAATAGATCTGTCAATGCTTTCCACATTAAATATGGAGAAGCTTTTCCATGCAGGCTGGATACAATATGATCCTTGACACCCTCCAACAGAATCCTTCGACATTTCGCCATCTTCTTTTGCCAAGCTTCGACTTCAGCAGGATCAGTGGGCTTTTGGACATCCGTATCTACGAACTCCTTCAGACCATTATCTTCTAATACTGCCTCCATGCGATATTTCCATGCAACATAATTCGAACTGCTTTCAATAGCATATTCGAGTCGCAAACCGTTGAAAGACATTTTCAACTACGGCACCAAGAAAACAAACTGCTGCAAAATTCGAATTCCAAACTCAAAGCTCAACCGCTCTTGATCTGTGAGAACAAATTATTTCTAGCACAAAGATTGAATACAGGGGAATTTACTGGATGTATCACCTTTCAAAGGAAAGGATGGATCCAGAGGCTACCTGGCCCGCATGCAGACTCTGTCTACCGAAATAAGTTTGTAATCACTGTGATGATCAATCTTTTCTCCGATAGCTCCAATAGCTCCAATACCATGTAGAAATTTGCTGAATAATGAAGATTTATCCACCGAGATTATCCTGATCACAAATCAATTCGAATTCATATGCAACACATAATTTCTTCTACTCAGATCATCACACATGCGGAAATAAAACAAGCGGTATGCGATCAAAAGATCATCAAAACATCACACACATTACACAGTATGTATGGGGAAAGCTTATAGCTGAAAACCCCCAGCTATAGTATATTATAATGGAAGAGAAACATGTAACAATCTCAGTACAATACTCCTCACAAGTACTCAGTACTGTCTCCAATAGTTACACACAAACTAGCTTGGTTTTGAACAAGTCACAGGTTCAAAACACATCCACTAATTGCCTGCCTCTATTGCACAATCAAGGCTGGTCTAATGAGAGATCCAAGGTTTGAATCTCCTTGGCTTGACAGCGCAATCATCATTGGAAATTCCTCCAAGTGTGGTGCAAATCTCATGCACAACTGATGTCGCCACTGATAGCTAACTCAACCCTTTCATCTACCTCTTTCACTGGTCTCCACTGAACTGTCCATGCACTGTAGTGAATTGATGTGTTCTTGAGTTGAATAATGAGTTACTAATTAATGAATTAAATAATATTTAATTCACTCCACTCATTACTAGTTGATTAACTAGTTAAACTAATCTCAACTAGTTCAACTAAGTTAAACCGAACACAACTCCACCAACTGTCTCATCAACTCCACCAAACTTCTGCCACTGAAGTCCTAACTAAGGTTAACCATGCATGAGCTCACCAAACCCCTAGGAATAGCGTAATTCCTCTGTCAGATGCATGAGCCACTTCCATAGCTCGAACTGAAGTGCTCCAAGAGAGTAAACTGAAGTTTAGAGTCCAAATTTTATTAAGGGTAAATAATATTTGACTTTTCTATTTTTAGCTAGGCAATCTAAAAATAGACTTCGACCTAAATGTCTAAAAATAGAGGTCCATATATTTTTACCAACATGATCAATACTCCAAGAATAGCATACTGCAACTCCTGGACCATGCTCAATATGTCTAAAAATAGACATATTCTAAAAATAGACTTTGTGCCAAAAATAGCCTGCGGGCCCACTTAGTGAAGGCGACTTCATTTCACTAAGCTCCATCATCTTGCTGCATTTTCAACAGATTATAGTGCTTTGTGATGGTATTTAGTAATGCACACGTACATGCGAATGTACTGATTAGATCTAATAGCTTTGTTATGGTTATATGCGGATTACACTGTTAAAAGAGTCATGAATAAAATAATTTTGTGTGAAGCTAGCAATCTATAACACAGATATGCCTCGAATTACCTACTCTCTCTCAGGGTGCAGAAACCTCATCCCAGTACCATCCCATACTACTTCAGGTGAGACCTTGGCCTACGCAAGTAGGTCATTTCCGAAAGGGCTAGTAGTATAGGGGTTGGTTGGCAAACCTTAACCTCCGAACCTGGGTCAAGACCCCTCAAGCCAACAAATGCCTCCCTTGCCCAGACTGGGAGCATTTTGAGAGAGAGATTGGGTAATGCCACGAGGTCATTGGAGACCTAAGAGGATGGAAATTGAAGAGTGGTTTGAAATATAGATTCAGGAATTTGCTGTAAAGGAGAATCATAGCACGAAGCTGACCACTAAGAAGTGGAAGAAAAAGTACATCTTCACCGAAGTATATAAAATTTTCTTTGTAACCTTTGTGCACTAGCTTCAAGAGTGATTGGAAAGCCTCGTGGAATTCCAGACGTGTTGGAAGGATGATCAGGTTACATAGTGAACACCGGAATTGATTCAACAGCTGGAGAGGACTCACAATACAATCACTTGTACAGTAGATCACTGGGTGGATAGTGTGCTGGGGGGATTTGTGACAGACTTCGAAGTTGATCAGTTCATATCCTATTTTGAAGCAGAGCAGAGGTTCTTCAAAGGTTTCTGGGGTAAGTTCTTAAAAACACTGTCATTGTTAATCAAAATATTACTATGCGAAAAGGGCGTTCTGTGTAGCCACACCGAGTGAACGACCTCTGATATGAGCGAGAGTACAACACGAAGTGGTAAGTACTACCAAACTAATAAAGAAGGAGATAGATCTGTCTATATTCCATTAAGAGAATCATATGCACAAGAAAGAAATAGTCCTCCATCTACACCATCTTCAAGTCAGCATAAGGGTAAGAACTCACCCACACCTCTGCCACCACCAGAAGAAGATATATCCACAAACATGAAGCTACCTACCTTCAACGGTGTAGGAGATGAAGATATGGACCGATTTTGGTTTGTAGCAGAATCAGTATGGACTGCGCAGAATGTGGCTACCGATGTTGTAAAAAGAGCCTAGCTATCCCTCGCCTTTGAAGGAAGGGCCTTTGACTGGTATATAGGATACGTAGGACAGTATGCGGATCCATCTATTCGGGAGATTAAGATAGCTTTAAAACAACAATTCTGAAAGCCTAAGTCCTACTTGCATCTAGTAACTGACCTAAAATACTTTAGACAAAGACCCATTGACTCTATCTGGGAAGCTGATCAGTGGTTAAATAAGGTTATCAGATATGGATGATTTCCGTATGATGATAGGCAGCACAAGGAATGGTTTATCACTATGTTTCTACCTCACCTTCATGAACCTATGGGTCAGCAGGTGATTGAGACGCAAGATAAAGCCTTGGAGAATGCTATGAAACTAGAGGTTGCACCAAGAAATGATGCCCAGATTGGGGTGCAGCAGATCCAAGGATAGCTGGAGGCAATGCACCTTGAAATACATAATATGTGAAAAGAACAATGGAAATAGGCTAGCCCAGATATATGGTGCATACTATGCAGGGTATCTGGCCATACCAAGGATTAGTGTCCTCTACTAATATATTACATGCAGGATGGGGGACCTAGCCCATTGCACCCTAAGGAGGCTGTGGGGCCAAGTGGCCCAATGCTATGGTGCGCTAATTGTCATATTACTAGGCTACACGATACTAACCAATGTCCCCGTCTTGGTGCTATGTGGCAAAATTGAAGCAACAATGGTTTCTATTCTGCTCTTCTGTGGGACATGATGAGCATAAATGTCAGACCTATGACTTGATGATAGATCGAGGAAACCTATATAGGGTACAAGCTGACCCCTCTTCACCACTGTCTCCCTCAAGCAGAGGAGGCTTCCCAGCAAGGGGCGGGGGATGGGGAAGGGGTGCAGGTGTAGGTCGGGGAAGAGGAAAATTGATCTGTTACAACTGTGGAGAAATAAGGCACTTTGAGAGGGACTTTCCGAACCCTGCGAGACAATCTTGCCGATATTATCAAAAATTGGACCATGTGATCGAAGACTCTCTAGTCCTGATAGAAAAAATTCAGGAAAAACAGCAGACACCTATGCAAAAGGTGAAAAGGGTTAAGGCAGAACTGCGTGATGAAGGAACAAGTATTAATATCATAATGTGGAGTGGCATGGCTACTGGAGGAGCCGAGGAGAAAGATGCAGCTGAACCTCTTATCTGGAAAGTATTTGTCAAGCAGGAAAGCTTGGACCTACATAAGGAAAAAGAAACCTTCATCGCAGCTTGCAAGGACTTTACTAAGGATGAGGTATCTACTTCTAAGGCTCCAGTAAACATAAGAATAGAAAATGAAGTTAAACCATTTCTACAAGCATGTATGAAGCTGCTACGCAACCAGAAGGCAGCAGAAAATATTTAGGCACTAATAGACAGCTACGCAGAGAGAACTACGCCTCCCATGGAAGTTAAGGATGTGCACAAACTTTACAAGCATAAGAAAGGCACTGGTCGGGAAATGCGGCTAACAACGCAGATTGGCAACTATGAAATGGATCAGGTTATTTTGGACCTGGGGTCAGATGCGAACATACTACCTAAGAAAACTTGGCAGCAGATGGGAGAGCTTAAGTTGGAATGGTCTACTATCCAGCTACACATGGCCAACCAACAGAAGATCATACCATTGGGGAGGTTTTCAAAGATTACGGTAGATATCACAAGTGTTAAGGTACATGCCGAATTTGAGGTAATTCAAATTGTGGAAAATGTGGACTCTTATCCTGCCCTCCTAGGACTGGATTGGTAAATAGACATGGAGGCATTATCAACCTAAAGAAAAGAAGCATGGTGTTTGACAATGATGGTATGAGGGTGATAGTCCTAGTAGACCCTACGGAAGGAGAGTGGTATACAGAGCTAGTGAGTGAAGAAGAGGATGTGGATCACATCTATAAATTAACCACGTGAGACAAGGATTGGATCAATCCTACAGCTAATGGTGTGTTTTTGTGGGAGAAGGACAGTGAATGCTTCTCTGACTTTGATGGGGAGATAGAAAATTGGTAGAATAAACTACATGATGTATCTGCACTGCGATGTCTTAGAATGACAAAGGAATTCCAATGCATCTCCTCAGAGGTAAGAGAACTTCCCTACTTTGATGGTTTTGGTAGTATTAGGGCATTTTTGCAAACATTTGAATCCAAAGTCCCAAGGGAGCGAAGGATGTGGGCCCTTAATCTAGCCATGCATGCAACCCCTACGAGGTGGTGGGACACGCATAAGGGGGTGTTCTAGGATTGGGGAGAGTGTCACGAAATGATGGTCCTATGGTTTGAACCCCTGGTTCACCTGTGCATAAAGACCGTCCTTGGCCCAGGAGACTCATGTGAGAACTTGTCCACATGGATGGAGGAATGGTGCGAGAAAACTATGAAGGAATGGGTCCACCTATTCATTCATGCCTTGGGGCCAATCCCCACCGCATGGTATTTAGATGCAGAATTACACCAACGCACCCACCACTAGGAAACCCTGAAGGACAAATTTGTGGGGACATTTGGTTTGGTAGGTGGAATGGAGGCACTCGACGAAGCTCTGCAGGATATATATGCCTTAGTATTTGATGAATCACGCCCTTGTGTAGCACATGGAGCACCAACATGGGAGACGCAGATGCAGTATATTGTCAACTGTCGCAATTTGTCAATGGAGGAATGTGATGAATACCCACAAAATATCTATATCCCAGAGTTGAAGGGAGAGAGCGCAGTTGCTGGACCCCCACTGCAAACCTCGATGGCACTAAGCCTCTGAAGCTACAAGAAGTCAACATTGGGATGAAGGAGCAACCTAAGCTAGCCAAAATAGGGGACTACTGGGATGACGATACTATTGGAAGATTCATGGAACTCCTCACTGAATACAAGGACCTATTTCCGATGAAATTATTAGAACTCAAAGGGATTATAGGGGACCTAGGGGTCATGCGCATCACTCTAAAACCAGGTGCGCGTCCTGTGAAGCAGCGCCCTTATCGATTGAAACCCAAGTATAAGCAGAAATTCAAGGAAGAACTTGACAAATTGATAACCGCAGGTATCATCGAACCAGTTGAATAGTAAAATTGGGTAAGTACTATGGTTGTTCAGGAGAAAAATACTAAGGAAGAGATATGGATCTGCGTTGACCTGTGCAAACTGAATGATGCTTGCATACATCATCCATTTCCTACGCAATTCTCAGATGAAATCCTTAGTAGCGTGGGGGGCCAGGAAGCGTACTCGTTCACGAACAGGTTCTCGGGCTACCATCAGATCAGGATCACACCTGAAGATCGCAGCAAAAATACGTTCGCTACTGAATGGGGATCTTTCCAGTACATTATCATGTTGTTTGGGCTCAAGAATTCCCCTACCATATTTTTGCGAGTGGTGGTCGTAGTATTCAAGGAGTTCATCCACAAGTTTTTGGAGGTATATTTTGATGACTGGACCATCTTCGGGTTGGTAAAGAAGCCCATTAAAACTTGTGCATGACGTTGGATGCCTATAGAAAGCACCAGATTTCCCTGAACATCAAGAAGTGCATATTTTTCATACCCTTTGGGATCCTTCTAGGTCACATAGTCTGTCGACAAGGATTGATGGTTGACCTCGCCAAGATAGCAGTTATCATCAACCTGGAAATTCCTACAAATGAGAAACAGTTGTGCTCTATCCTCGAACATATAGACTACTATAGGAAGTTCATTCAAGGGTACGCATTGATCACAACACCTATGGAAAAGTTTCTAAAGAAGGACGTTTCATTTTTTTGGGACGACGAGTGTCAAAAGAGCTTCGAACTACTCAAGGAGAATATGATCTTTGTGCCTATCCTCATATTTCCTGACCGGGCAAAGGTTTTCCATGTTCACGTTGATGCATCACAGATTTCCCTGGGAGCTGTCCTTACGTAGCCTCGAGATGGAGACATTTACCATCCAGTTGCATTTGCTAGTAGGAAACTTTCTGGTGCGCAGCACAACTACTCCACTACTGAGCATGAAGGGTTGGCTATGGTATACGCACTGCAAAAATATAGGAATTATCTGTTAGGAGGGCACTTCAATATGTTTACAGATTACTCGAATTTGAAGTACCTAGTAAATAAGCATGTGTTGGGGGGGGATATTTTCCGATGGCTGTTGCTATTTCAAGAATATGACTTTGAGATTATTGTAAAGCCAGGGAAGTTGAATGCTGGGCCAGATCACTTATCCCAAATTGAAAGTGGTGAAGAGTCGACCAACCTAGAAGAAGAGCTGCCTAATGCACAGTTGTTTGCTATTAAGGTAGTTGATGCGCACTTCGCCAACATCATTCACTTCCTAACTACGGGGATGGCACCTTTAGAGTTTTTGGTACAACATAAGAAAGATTTGTTAACCCGCGACGTAGATTTTACCACATCGCGGGCCATCTGTATAAGCTAGGAGCTGACAAGGTGCTGCAATGATACGTTTTGGAGAATGAAAGGAATGCCATCTTAGCATAAGCCCACAGGGGCGTAGCTATAGGTCACTATGCAGGAACAGCAATGACGGAGAAGATCTTAAGAGCAGGGCTATGGTAGCCCACACTGCATAGCGACTCTCACGACTATTACAAAGCCTGAAATACATTCCAAAGGATAGGAAGGTCATCGCACAGAGATGAAATTCACCTACAACTACAACTGGCCCTACAAGCGTTTGAAAAATATGCCATCAACTTCGTTGGTCCCATCAACCAGCCAGGAAAGAAGACAAGTGCACACTACATCATCACTGCAACTGATTATGTAACTAGATGGGTTGAAGCATGGGCTGTGAAGGATTTCAATGCAAATACCACTGCGCACTTCATTTTTGAACATATTCTAACCAGGTTTGGCTACCCAAAGATCTTAATGAGTGATAGAAAAACACATTTTGTTAATGAAACAATACAAGCCTTGATCAAATAATTTTGGATCCACCACGTGAAAATTACCCCTTATCATCCACAGGAAAATGGAGCTGTAGAAACTTTTAATAAAATCTTGGAGCAGGCACTAACCAAGGTCTGTAATGTCGATCGTAGTGACTGGGACGTGTGCATCCCATCAGTCCTTTGGGCCTATCAAACCACCTGCAAGAAGCTGACTGGGAAAACACCATTTTGGATGGTTTATGGCAAGGAGGCCATTATGCCCACGAAGTATATTGTTCCTAGCCTGCGCATCGTAGCCTTTACCAACATGGCGGAGCCTGATATCATGGAGGAGCGGTTAGCGCAGCTTGTATCCTTGGAGGAAGATCATTTCATTGCTAACTTTCATTAGCAAGTTCAGAAATCCCAGGATAAGGCATGGCATGATCGACATATTCGGCAAAAGACATTTGCGGAGGGAGAAATGGTCCTGCTATATGATAGCCAATTTGTGAAACACCCAGGAAGTTTCGTTAGCACTGGCTAGGTCCCTATATGGTAAAAGAAATTACTGATGGAGGAGCAGACTGGTTAGCGACCCTGCATAGTGATATGGTACCAGGATATGTCAAGGGAGACGGCTCAAACCATACCAGATCAAATGACTATATGGCTGGAGTAGCTGTATGGGGCGAAATATGCGTAGGCAGGAGGAAAAATGCGGGCAGGACTGTGGTACGCGTAGGTATCAATCGCAGGTCTGGAAGCACAGAGAGGTGTGCTGGGAGTGTAGGGGTATGCTCAGAGTGAAGGAGTGTTTCCCCCACTGGTTGATGTGATCAGGCATCTTCAGGCGAAGATGCAAACCCCACGACTGTAGTGACTCGGCACAAGTCACAAGATTGTGTTGGGGGCATATTGGAATAGGGTTCCCTAACCTGCATTTTTTGTATAATTTTGTAATAGTGAGTCCTGCGTAGGGGTTTTTGGGGTGGGTCCAAGCCCCTAATGTTTTGTAATGGGTTAAAGGGTAGCTCTAGGGTTCACAAACCATGATTTGCAGACCATAGGATAGCGAAGGCTACGATATTATAAATAGATAGATAGTTGGGTCTAGTAAGAAATTAAGTCGATAGATTGATGCTACGTGTGAATTGTTAAGATCTTTTTGGGTTGTTTTGGGTAAGGACTCCTACTGGCTGTGTGCGCGGAGATCCTCAGTCTTGCTGTGTGCAGACCCTGCTAGGCTATATGTGTGGGTTGTGTTTGGGTTGTAAGTGTTTACTGTTGAAATGCATATGTGATATTTATTTAAGCTGTGAATGTATCCGTGTTCTGGGATTGGCCTAAGTATATATGTGATCTGATATTGGCTATGATTATAGTGCTCTGTGATGGTATTTAGTAATGCGCATGTGGATGCGAATCTACTGATTAGATCTGGTAGATTTGTTATGGTTATATGTGGATTACATTGTTAAAATAGCTGCGAATAAACTCATTTTGTGTGAACCTAGTAAGTTATAACACAGATCTGCCTCGAATTACCTACTCTCTCTCAGGGCGCAGAAACTTGGTTCCAGCACTCTCCCATACTACTTCGGGTGAGACCTTGGCCTACGCAAGTATGTCATTATCAAAAGGGCCAGTAGTATAGGGTTTTGTTGCCAAACCTTAACCTCTGAACTTGGGTCAGGATCACTCAATCCAACACTTTGTATTAATTTTTTGCTAAACACCTTTTATGATTTCCATTAAGTTACTTGTCTTACAATTTTTTCATTTTTTCGTTTTTGTCGGATTTCCTTTTGTATTGATTCATTGAATTTGAATTTTAATAAGCTTTCCATCTATACTTGTTTCGCATGATTTAGTTAACCAATTTGCAAATCATAGTACAAAGTTTGATCATTTTTGTCGCCTCGGTTAAAAAAATGCATAAAAGGTATAGTAAAAATAGTATTTTAATTTTTGTAGTTAAAATAGTCTTTCATTGTAAGTATTAATCCCTAGTTATTTTTTATTAATTTTGCATTTTTCACTAACGATCCTACAAAATGACCTAGCCAAATTGTAGAACACTTTAAGAAATGTGTTTTCAGGATCCTGATAATTTATTATGATTTCTTGTTTTAAAACAAATAGCCAAACCTGAAATCACAAAATTGCAAAGTGGTTGTATTTCATTTTGTATATTTTTTAATTCCATGTGAGCCCCACTCCACATCACCTCTTTCCTTCCAATTCCCAATCTAAAAAAAATGCAATGTGAAATTGTGATGCGATAAGAAGTGGCAATGCGATAAAAGTTGTGATATCGCATATCGCAAAATTTATGGGCGTTGATTTTAAAACTTGTGATTTGCGATGGCCAATAAAATTTATGTCATGCCTATTTCGTTTTAATATAATGCTTGGTCAATACCTTAGGACTCCCACTCCACCTTATCCCTCTGCCTATGTCACCGTGACCTCACCCTCATCCCTTATCCCTCCACCTCACATCACTCACCTCCCTCCTCCAACTTTGCTAACTTCTCCTCCTCCATTAAAACCCTCCCTCCATTAATTCCAAAAGCCCACATATGGTTTTGATTTGGGATTTTTTTATTTAAGGTTTAAAATCATAATATATGTTATTTTATTATTATTATATATTATATATTAACTATAATTTTTATATAATATAATTCTAATTTTAATTAGTTTTTAATCCATTTTTAATTAATTAAATTTTGTTTTTTAATTGGTTTGTAATTAAGTAAGTTTAATAATATAATTATGATTAATTTAGCAATAATTAATAAATAATTTTAATTTAATTTGGAATTTAATTGTAATAAAAAATTCTGATTTTTAGTCGAGGAAACACATTTTTCAGAATTATGGCAGTTGTGTCTCCCTAGCGTTAGAAGCTCATAAGTTGAGTTTTACTTGGCCAAATCAGGACCGCTTGTTGGATAGATAAAATATTGGAAAATATTTCTGAAGTGGCATCATTGCCATATTTGATCATTTAGTGGGTCTAAAACACAACAAAAGATCAAGCTCTAAATGTTTAAACAAAACTAATTTTCTAAGTTTAATTTTCTGCATTTTAATTCGCTTACGGCATCCACTAAGTGCAAATCCATTCATATATGTTCTCCCTGACCAATTAGATCTTTACATGAATCGATAGAAATCTCAAATTTATTTTCATTTAATTATTTAATTAAGTTTGATTGAAGACATTTTATTCCATATTTGGTATTTTGATTTTAATTTGCATTTAGTTAAATTTTGATTGGTTTTTGGAGGGAAATAGTTGAATAGACGAGGAGAAAAATATCTCAAACAATGAGAATGCTCCAACAAGATAAGAATGATATTTTGGGCGAATGAAAATTGATTGAGCAAAACTACCCTTCAACAAATTTCCTATTCGAATTCGTTTTATAAAATTATAAATAACAAATTGTAGAATGTATTAGGGGTTTCTCCTCTCTGCAATTTTGGAATTCCTAAAATCACTATTGTAATGAGGATTTAGAGCTGTAGGGAGAGCAATGATTTGAATCTTGGGGGAAAGAGGCTTAATTGTGTTGTGTTTTCGTATGTTTGTAGAGAAACTCTTTTTACTATTATTATGCACTACTTCTGTAAGGAGGCCTTTTCTACAAGTAGAGATCGAGTGCTAGCAACATAGGACTATGCACTACTACTGTTCTATGAAGGTTATGTATTCGATTTAATTGATTAATAAATATTTATTTCATTGATTTATGTGTAACACTACTATTTGCATTATTAATTGAAATGAGTTTTTCTTTCATCCTTTTAATTTGCATTCCTGATGTGTGAATGGATTGTTTGATTTTTGCACTATTGCTGAGTTTTAATTGTTAATTCATTTAGAAGTCTTATTAGACTATTCTACAGACTTAATATTAAATGAAATTAGAAAACTAAAATATGTGTAGGAACAAACATTTATTATTTTAGATCGACTAGCTATCTAATGGTTTAGAATAATAAATATCTCACTTATATACATGATCTCTTATTTGAACTATTTCGGTAACTAGTTATGAATATTTCTAGTTCTTATGCATAAATTAAATAAGGAGTTTGATATACTTACATATAGGTTTTTTTGTAATTTGTACTAAACTATTTACCATTTGTGTTTGTGTCAATGAGGAATCAGATCTCGTGAACTATTTCCTTGATCTAATTCATCCATCCTAATTCTGATTCCTTAAAGCTTATTTTCCCATTTAGTTAATCTTCTCTCGATTCATAGAAAGGTTTCCCTTTAATTACATCAAGATAGGTTATATTAATCACATTATAGATTTATTCATGCATGTGTTTTCATAGATATTTCATACTCGAAGTCCTCTTTTTAAGAGGAAAACATTTAAAGTGGTATGGTTTTGTCATTAAAAAAACTGAAGGCTCATTCTCTTGCATAATCAAAAGGAAGAATTGATCTGATGTCCTTAACTATTGGTAAATAAAGACACATATTAAACCAATAGCAATAGAGAAAAGGTAACTTGACCTAGTTTAACTAGTTGGAACCACCATTCCAAATGGAAAAGGAGCTAATCTAATGTCTGGACTGGGTGGTCTCCCTTATAATGTTGAGGTAGCGAATTTAGAGCCTTCAATAGCAAGTGATATGTTATGAGTCATGAAAACTAAATGAGCACTAGAAGAACTATCCAACATGTTATCTTGAGTTGGCAGCGATCATTCACGCATTGAAGATGTGGAGGCACTATCTTCTGGGAAGATAATTTGTATCAATGAGTGATCGTAGTGGATTGTGATATCTATTTGACCAACTGAATCTGAGTTCCAGACAAGCTAGATGGTTGGAAACGATTACTGAGTTCGACTTTGGGATCAAGTATATCAAAGGTATAGAAAACAGGGTTGTAGGTTCTCTTAGCAGGGTGATACACGTGAATCATATAAAAACTATGAGTTCCTATGGGGCAAATCTACAGGATCAAATCTTATAGGTAGGCTAGCAGGATGTCAGGTATATGGAGCTTAGGCATAAATTGCAACATAATACAGGTACAAGGTCATGTACAAGTACAGGTATAGGTGCAGGAGCACAACATGTGGATGATCATCTCACTACAGATGGATTGATCAGGTTTAGAGATATGATATCTGTGTTAGACAACAGTGAATTGAAAAATGTGATCTTGAGAGAGTTTCATGTGAAATTGTATTCAGGTCACCCAAGATATCAAAATAAATTGTCATAGTGAATAAGTTCTACTATTTTCTGAATTTGAAGAGAGATGTAGAATAGATTTTAAAGCTAGGTGCTGGGATTTTCAACATGTAAAAGCATAGTGTAAACATCTGAGTGGATTACTACGGTCAATGTCCATTTCAAAGTGGAAATGGGAGGTCATTTCTATGTAATTTATCACATTTTTACCGAGGACATTTAGATAGCATGATTCCATTATGGTTATGGTGGAAAGGTTGATGAAGGTAGCACACTTCATTCCAGGGAAGTCTACATACTCGACGAATTATGTAGCATGGGTATTTATCAGGGATGTGGTAAGATTGCATGGTGTTTCGCAATAAATTGTATCATACAGGGATGCGAATTTCAGTTCCGAGTTTTGGAAGGAGTTTTTTGTAGGTTTGGGAAAAAAATTTGCATTCACTACAACTTATCATCCATAGATAGATGGATAGACAAAGAGGGTCAATAGGATATTATAGGACATGTTGAGGATGTATCTGATGCATCAACAGCGAATGTGGGAATAGTATCTTCCATTGCTATATTTTTCTTACAATAATGGTTATCAAATATATTTGAGGATGAGTATGTTTGAAGAATTGTATGGGAAATTTTGCAGTACTCCCATCAGTTGGAGTGATCAAGTTAACAAGGAATTGATTGGACTAGACATGTTGGTAGAAATGGAATAAGAAATGCAGTTAATCAAGAAGAATCTAAAAGAAGCACATGATAGAAAGAAGAGCTATGAAGATCGCAACAGGTTATTTAAGGAGATTCAGGTTGGGGTATAGGTGTAGCTACGCATCAAGCTCAAGAAGAGCTCCTTGTGGATTGGATCATGTGCAAAATTGGCAACTCGTTTTTGTGGACCTTTCAAGCTTCTTGAGAATCTTGGGCCAGTAGCTTATGGACCTGCACTGCCTCCGACAGTGAAATTCCATGATTTTTTCCATGTGTCATTACTTAATAAGTATGTTAAACATGTTGATCATGTGATTGAATGGTATGTATTGGAGGCGGTGCCAAAAGGAGAATCTAGTAGGAACCACAATGCATTTTTCAGAGAAAGGTGTTTATTCTCTGGAACTAAGCAATCGAGCAGCTTAAATTGCAATGGAATCACTTGGGATCCGATGAAGCTACATGGGAAATAGCAGATCAAATGTGGGATATACATCCTTCCCTATTTGTTGGTTAAGCGAATGTTTTGGCAGGTGTTTTAGTATATATTTTTGAATATGTGGGTATGATGTTTGGTATATGTACATATGTATATGGACATAAATACTACCATGAGCTATATTATAAAGCTCCAATAAGTGGTATGGGTGTCATGTCATTATCTGGACTAGTTTGTGCAGACGAGATACCCTCCCCTGAACTTCACTAAGGTACGTGTTATTTTATTTATACTTAGTTACCTGACATGGTATGATTTTAGGAAGTAGAAGATGAAATATGAAAAGAAAAATGGTGGATTACAGTTCACAAGACTCCCCTTACAAATTATATAAGCAGCCAAGAGATGAGTGCGCCCCTCACATAATAGACACTTTGAGGAGTTTAAAGGAAAAGAACAGAAGTTGCAAGGAGAACAATGAGAGAATCATTCGGTCAAAGGAATGACTTCCCAAGGAATAGCAAAAACAAGAAGAGGTCAATGTAGTGATCCTTCAGATTTTTTCAAACTTACAAAGACATGGACAACGACGGATCAGATATGGACAGGAGGATAGAAATAATGGGGCATATGGCAGTGGCTCTCATGGTGGGCACATGTAGGATAGAGATGACACAACCAGAGATGGAATATTCTTGGATACAGTTGATAGGAGAGGCAATGGACATGGGATATATTCTAGTTTTGGTTCAAACATGTATCATGGTAATTATCATTATCATCCTTATAGGAGGAATTACAGGGGATATTTTCCAAATGAGTTCCAAAAATCCAAACCAACTACATTTGATGGAGGGTTGAAGAAACCAAAAGATGCAGAAGCATGGTTACTTGGGATCAAGGATATATTTGAGCTGCATGATTACACAGAGAACATGAAGGCCATGATAGTTAATTTTAGTCTCAAAGGGAAAGCAAACATCTGGTGGGAAGATGTGAAGAATGTCAGAGACATCAAGATAAAGAAGTTGAGTTGGAATGAATTCAATAGACTCTTTAGGAAGAAGTACTTGTCAAATAGGTACTATGACATTAAGGCCAAGGAGTTCTATGAGTTGAAGATGGGATTAATGATATATGAGGAGTACACAACTAATTTCCTGGAGTTATCGAGCTATGTACTGTATATTAGGATGAGAAGGCCAAGGCTCAAATATTTTTCAGTGGATTATCATTAGCATTTAAGGACCAAATTGAGTATGATGAGCCTCATTCACTTGAATATTTAATTGGGAAATTGAGGCATGGATATGAGCAATCAAAGTGTAACATCGAGTCTAAGCAGGGTTGGAAAGGAAATGACAAGTATAAATGTAAATGACCACCGAAGTGAACAAGACTGCATGATGCAGGTGAGAAAGAGAATGTTGTTCCTTAGAACAAGTTTAATGCATTTGAGAAGGGACATGGGTCGCAACTTGGAGATAATAAGAATAGAGGTGGGGGTAAGGGACGGTTGTAGTGTTGGATATGTGGCAAGGAGCATCTCAAGAAGGATTTCCCATCGTATCAGGGTGATAGGTCTCAAATTTACAGTGCACATAAGCGTAAACGTTTGGAGATGTTGGGTAGAGAATTCCATCTATGCAACATTGGATAATAGGTAGGTTGATCATCATGAATATATTATCGATATGGAAAATAAGCTTTGTGATCAAATTGTTTCTATTCAATTGACCCTGGATTTAATTATAGTTATGTTAATCTTGACCTGGTGGATAAGTGTTGTTTGAATAAATAACTGCAGAAAGAGTCTTGATTAGTATAGTTGGCTACATGTACTAAGAAAAGAGTAAATCATTGGGTAAGAGCTTGTGCATTTTAGTTGAATGGTATGCTCACATCAGCACATATAAATGTACTCCCATTGGGTTCGTACAGTATGCTTATACGTATGGATTGGTTGCATCTGCCTGGCACTAAGGTGGATTGTTATGAGAATGGTATTAAGTGATTGGATGACAATAGAGAACAAAGAATCTTGAAGGGTAAGAAGAAGGATACATCAGTAAGGATGGTTACAACTATTCAGGAAAAGCATAATTGCATAAAAGGACGTGTGCTATTTGTAGTGCATATTTCTATTGATGAAGGTAAGGATTTTAAGGATGCAAAGGTATTGAATTAGTATTTTTTTTTTCAATAGTTTCAAGATGTATTTTTAGAAGATATTTCAAGGTTGTCGCCTCACAAGGAAGTATATTTTTCTAGTGAGTTGGAATCAAGAGTAGCAACAACATTAAAGGCATCCTATAGGATGCATCTTATAAGATGATCACTCTGGATCTAATGGAACTGAAGTTGCAGTTGAAGGAATTGCTTTACAAGGGATACATTAGGTCAAATGTGTCACCTTGGGGTGCACCTATATTGTTTGTGAAGAAGAAGGATGGTACTCTCGGGTTGTGCATTGACTACAGGAAATTTAACAAGGTGACGATTAAGAATAGGTATTTGTTGTTGATAACTGATGACTTGTTTGATCAAATAAAGGGAGTAACAATGTTCTCAAAGATGGATTTGAGATTGAGATATCATTAGGTATGCATCAAAGAATAAGACATCTACAAGATTTATTTCTGGAGCAGATATGTGAATTATGAGTTTTTTGTAGTTATTGTTGGTCTAACTAATGTTTCAACTACTTTCAAGCATTTGATGAATAGTGTGTTTTCACCCCATATTCAAGTGAATTGTGTTTATAATTCCTCCCAATTATTAATTGAGGCATTTGGTAAACCTTTAAACCATTTTATTTCCTCTCCATTCAGAGACTGTACAAAAAGTCTCATCACTACATCAAGATGTTCTACATTTAGATTCTCAGCAAAAGTGAAAAACAATGGCAAGTGTTGTTCTGCATTCACTTCATCTTCACCAATAAAATGAGGAAGAAACTTGAGATATTCTTGGGGCATGGCATTCATAGGTTGTGAAAGATTTAACAGTGCATACATGTTCATTAAGAAAGTAGGGGCTGCCATGTTTATGCCTTGGTTAACTGCTCCTTGAGTAAGTGGGGTTTGCGAACTAGTTGTGAATGTGGATGAATGGGGTGAAACGCCTGATATGGGAAGGGGTTGGTGAACAATGGCAGAAGAACCAGCAGATGTATTTGGTTGATCTTGCATGAAGGTAAATGAAACAGACTCAAAATTTTGTTCTTATAACCTTGATTCCTGAAAATGAACTAGTGGGAAAAAGGATTCTTGTTCCAAGAAAGTGAGTTTCGGGGAAATATCCTTAGATGAAGGGTTATGTGAACTTATTCTAGGTGCAGGCAGTGTAGGATCAGGTGTGGAAGGATTTCTTGGTTTCTTAACCTTTTTAGAAACTAATTTTTCAGGATCTGACAAAATAGGAACTTTCTGTTGCGAGGTATCTAACCTCGTATGAGGTATTTTATATGCCAGAATTATGGAATAAACATACAGCCTGATATTTCCTCCTCTCTGAACAACCAGAGGAAATATAACAAAAACCCAGGGAATGAACTTCGCTTCTTCGCCCTCAGCAACAGTGCCAAAAAATGTTGATCTTAAGAAATAATCCCTTAGTTGTGGTAAGGAATCAGTGCTGAAGACATATATATATATATATATATGTCACAGAAATATTATATCAAATGGTCTTTGCTTAATCACCTTCAGAAATTAATTATCAAAATGCTCAAGAATCTGTAGCAATAAATTCTTCACAATGCCATTATCTACTGATATTAATTTGAATGATAAGAAGAACATGAAGGAATCTCAAACTGATATTATGATAAACAAGATCTATCACTTTATATTTTAGAAGAATTTTATGAAAGTGGAATAGTTAAAATGAAGGAGTGCCAATTAAGGATATTTAACTCTTATTCACATAAGTAAAAGGAGACCTGCAGCTACATTACTTCATTTTATTCATAGAAGGAAAAATACAGAATGGAAACTGGGAAATATATCAATAACAACAGATGCAAGAATCTTGATCTTCATTCATTAATCATCAGAAATTGAGTACAAAATTTGCATTGTAAAGGTCCAAAACTCAGAACCTTTTCCCTTCTTCTCTTTCTCTTTAAATACAATGTAAAGAAGTTTGTAACTGCTGAAACTAGTCCTAATTGCTCAAACTACTTGAAACTATGCTTAAACTACCTATTACATATCATCGAAATGTCTCCTTACAATTTAAATCTCTTAATATAAATAAAATAAAACTTAAACTCTAATCTATTTCTTGAATATTAATTGGCCCCGCTGCTGTTACATTTTCCTGATTGGTTGATTTGTATTTATTTGAAGATGAGGGATCATTGGGTAGAACAACCATCCAAGCTCTGCATTTATTCCACACTTCAATGTTTGTATTAAGGGTGTTAATCATCTTGTGGTACTCCAACCTAAAGTCAGTGATCCTGTTGAATATTGATAGCTCTATAAATAAGGTCTTCACCATCCATAATAGCTGAAAATGCCTTTGAAGAAAGTTAATAATTGTTTCTCCTTTCAGGATCTGAGTCTTCTCATGAGTGTTATCCACCTCAATTTTTTCCAATACCAATAGTCGTTTGTAGGAATCCCATGATAACAGACTACCGTTAAGGTCACAGCATGATGGCAATCCTACCCTGGCTCTTTTGTCATATAGATTGTCAAATTTGTTCACTGCTTCCTTAATCTCTGTCAACTTCTTCTCAGTGGTCTTCCTAAAAGTATTTTTAACAATCAACTTGTTAATATCTACAGCACACAGGATCCTATCTTTAATATCATTTTCTTCTAAGTCCTGGTCAGTTTTTGAATCAATGAAATCAATAAACTTCTTTGCCCATATGGCTATGTTAATAGTCTTCTGCTTATCTGCCATAACTTTCTCCTAGAAATCTCTGACAATGCTTTTCTCTTCTGATACAATAGTCAAATATCCCCAAGCTTCTTTCATCTCTCCAATGATTTCATTCCATATGATATATTTTTCCTGTATCAAAGTTATATTTCCCTTCAATTTCTCCTTCAGGCTCCTGATTTCAGCATTAGTTATTTGACAATCTCTCCTATGTTTATCAATTTCTCTATCCTTGGCCTGCATTATTTTTGTTACTATCTCCATATCATTTTGTGCCTTTTTGAGATCTTTCTCTGTCATTTTCAGCTCAGTGTTAAATTGAGATCACTGTGTTGCCGGATCATCATTTCTATATGGAGAAATGATAGTGTAGGAATGGGAATCAATCTGATTTTGCAGTTTCAATACAGTCTCCTTAAACTTAGAAATTTCTCATTCTTTCTATAAGAGCTGCTAAAGAAGGCTTTCTTTTTCACTTTCCACTTCTGCCACCTCTGCTACCATAGAATGCTCCCCTGTAGGTAACTTCAACTTTTTCTTTAATATAGAAAACTCTGATTCTGCACTTTGTAGTAATTTCTGCACAACATATCTATCATTTGGATCTACTCCAATCTTCAAAATTATCTTCTTGAGTTCTTAACTTTGTGTTGTTAAAGCCCTGCAGCTGGCTTTCTCCAATTTTAGTTGCTTGATCACCTTCCCTAGCATGTTCTCTGCCTTAAGAGCCATTGCATTAGTTTTGGTCAAATCATTCACTATCAATTGACATGTTTGCATGTGTAAATTTACTTTATCAAGCAAACAAATATTTCTCACATCAACAGTTAAATTTACAGTATTAAAATTACTTGATGACCCTATAGTGAGAGAGAGCAATCTTAAACTGATCTTTCTCTAGATCCATGGCAGTCAAAAATCTTGTCTGGTCTGGAGTTACTTGATATTCGGCCTGTGCCTGCATGCAAGCCTTCATCTTTTGATTTCTTTCAACAATTTGAGAAAATACTTGTTTAATCAAAGGTATTTTCTCCTGATAATCTACATGTCTTCTTGGTGAGGCTAGAACATTCTATTCATCTCCCAGTTGAAGTAGAAAACCAGGTTGAGCAACTACTATGTCTTCATTTAATTTTGCTCTCTTTTCAACTCTCAGCTCCTCATCTTCAAAATCTATAACTGCTTCTTTATTCCTCTTGCTTTATTTCTCAGATATGATAGGAGTTTGTATATTAGAACTAGGAGAACCTGCAAAACCCTTATTTGCTAGCTTCTCTATGTCAGGTTTGCTTTCATGAACAAATGTTGAGTAACCATTTTCAACTCTCCTGTTTGAAATTACTTTATGGGGGTCATAAGCCCATTTATCTCCTAACAATAAGTGCATTCCATCTAACGTCATATTAACCTCATCAGCTGGTAATTTAAATAGGCCCACAAACATAGGTAATTTAAACATATGACCCTTTTTCATAGGTAAAAAATGTATTTGGTCAACATTCAAACTCCGCTTAATGAATTCTATGGCAAAAAATCTCATAGGAACAAATGTAGGAAGCCTATATGGTTCTACCCCAGCCCCATAGAGTCTAATCTCTGAGTAATCTTCATAAACATATCAATCTCCAAATTTACAATTTGTTCCCAATGGCTGAAATTCTTGAGCCTTTGGTAAGAAACATGGGGGAGAAACCCCATTCAAAATTTTGTAGGCAATAGACATGAAATGATTTGAAAAATCAAACAACCCCTCCTCATTTTTCTCCTCTCTTACTACATCAGTCCAAAACACTACTAACTGCCTCTTTTTATTTACATCCATGATGTTTAACCCCAAATGAAAAAATTCTTCCACATATTGATATAAAAAGAGATAAATGATAAGAGAAGGGAACCTAAATGACCCAGTGAGTGATAAACCTATGAGTTGAGTATTTATGACCTCCTGCCAGTAAGCATGAATATCCAGCACTACTCCCTGCTTCATCATCAACACAAACAGTCCCAGAACTGATTTTTCAATTATATTGTCGTCCTCCTTTCCCAATATATTTAGTATACACCTCAGCACTAGCCGAACTTCTGCATCAAAAAAATTCTATGGAGAATTCTTTACTGTTAGGTGCAAACCACTTTGTATCTGGCCTTAGGAAGAAGGCGAAATGGGTGAATTCTTGACCTGCAATATTATCATAATGCACTACCAATGTCTCATCAGCGAATTGAAAATAGGACTCCAACTCTAGATAACATAAATCTTGACAAATTAACTAGGCCGAGACTTGCAAAACATTCTCTCCTAGACAATTCATTACAAAACACTTGCCAATATACATGATAGGTACCAGCCAATGCACAAACTCAAGAAAAAGATGAGTTTTAGGGATACATGTAGATAGTACACCTGACTTGGCCATGGAAGAGAAAATAGGACATGCTTTGTCATCCAAAAAATCTTGCTGATAAAATGGAAGGTGTTCTAGAGAGAAAACAGATCTCGGATATCCCTCTCAGTGTCCATGAGAGGAATATGGTTGGATGAGCCAGAAAGGGATGAATGTTTAGCCATGATATTGCTCAGGGTGGCAAACAACGACAGGGTGGTGAACAACAATGGAATACACAGGTGAAATTAGGTTGAAAAATACAGAGGAATAACATTTAACTTGCGAAAATAAGAACTGGTTTAAATAGATGACGTGGGGTCTAGAAATTAAATGTTGAGTTGACACGCAAAATACTGTTAAATGGTACCATGACATGGCTGAAAGCTATCACCAACTAGAATTTTACATCACTACAGGAGGCCCCTGGGGTACGGAGTGCTCATCAGTGCCCTGCCCCCGCAGTGAATCCAAACCGTAGATCTTGATCGGTCGATTAGTAAACGGGTTCAACTGCGGAGGCACCCTCCCCGTTAACCCGTGTGTCGAATGTGCCCACAGGGTGCAGCCTTTATCTTCTGACAGGAAAAACTTCGGATCCCGCTCGCATACTTGGTCGATCATTAACTGAAGCATTAGGACCCACCTTCTCAAGTCTTTTAAAGTAATCAACTTTAAATTTACAAAAAAAATTACAACTTTAGTTAACGTATGAGAAGAGCTACTTTAACACATATTTTATATATTTTTCCTTTTTTTTGTATCCTCGAAAAAATAAAATAAAGGATATTTCAAATGAGCCACAACAGATGCGATGTGATTCCAAGCTAAAATCTAAAGAATTTCAAGTCTGGGCGGATGAGGTTTGTGCACTATTTTATGAAGAAAGAGCTAACATGACAAAAAAGCTTGGGTACGACCCGACAAGGAACAAAAGGCAGAGTAAGGTTAAATGTCATAATAGCCAGGAGATAGACAGAAAAGGTTGAGTCAAGAAAAGGCATTTGTGCATAACTAATTGTGATACAACAGCAGAAACAGGAGAGGTAGCGAACACATTAGCACAGCCACTAATCCACAAAAAACGCCAGCACCTCATCAATTTAATAATTGACAAAAGGCGATCCAAAGGGTAGATCCGAGATGTCAAAGCCACCTTTTCCTCTTTCGCATCAGATAAGCCGAATTCTGATCATTTCATAATCAATAATGGATGGCTAAAGCCACTCGGCTAGACTTGTCTTATCACCGCTTCCATGATTCCACTTGTCAATTTTTGCTTGATTGTAATTAATGAAGATTTCCAAAGTAGATTAGGGAAACCAATGTAGTTGTTAGTTAAATATTTCTTGAATTCTCTTTATCAAGGGTTGGATATTTTTAGCCCCTACACTATAAGAACTACTATATTATAGCACTCTAATTTTGGAGCTGGACATCAATAATTGAAGACCGTTTACAGGATTCTTGAGCTGTGTTAAAATGGTGATGTGCAACTTCTATGTCTTAAAAGTTTTGGTTGTTTTCCTGGCTGTGCATCTGTTCATCTAATTGTAAACCAAAAATTTTAGATTAAGGTTTTTTGTCAGAGCACCTTAATTTTGTTTGCATTTACAATCGGAATGTTTTATGTTGAATTCTGATTAAAGAATTCTTAATTTCTCTTTAGTCACTACTGAACATTACTATTTCTATCACCCCATAATTCATACTGATCTAGAGATCCATTTAGCACTGTTAGCTTTCCCTGTGATGCTCTTGGACATTGATGTACCAATTCAGCCTTTGACTCCATAGCCCAATGGATTAATCCCTGCAGACCTGCTCATCCAACCAACAAAATCATTCAAAACAACCAATATCATCATTAATGTAACTAGCTTAAGATCAACATTCATAAATTTAAGGAGAATTTAAATCATAAATAGAGAGAGCCCTCTTTGAATCTAGGAAGGCTAGGTCCTAGATTCCAAAGCAGTTTGATTTTTTCCTCTATCATTTATTCTTGACAATCTTATAAATTATAGGGCCACAACAGGCACAGAAGAGTATGAGCCGACAGGGTTAAGTTGTATAATATTTAAAATTAAGGATTTTCATTCATGTATTAATTTTAATTAAAATAATTTCAAATATTTTTAATATACTGACTCAAGCACCATTTAATATATTTTTATTTATCATGGGATTAATCCCATATTTTAGAGGTAACGAATTTCAGTGGTGTTTACATACACCTATGGTCTCCAATAATAACTGCATTGTGGAAAATGAATTCCCCTTATGGGCTCCTCCCTTCGGTGGCTTTGCATTTGAATTGGACGTTGGGTTTTGATGTTGTGTTGATAAATGGTGCTTGCCTTCTAGCTTGTGGACTTAGGATATTTGGCAATAAAATATAATAGTTGGAGATTGGGCCTTCGGGCTCAATAAATATTTAAAAAAAAAACTGCATAAACCCAAGAGCCAAATTAACTTTTAAAATCCAACCTATTTTTATTTATTTATTTGTTCAAACCTGTAAAAAAATTCCCCAAATTTCATTTAATTTTTATTTACAAAACTAGCACCAACAATTAGTTTTAAGCTCTACAAAATGGCAAAAGCTTCAAATGCTATGAAATAATTTGACAACACCCATGAGCTTGCAAAAAAATTATATAGTGATAACAGTTGGATCCAATTGGGATATTGTCTCCCTAGGAGAAAGTAAATAACACAATGACCCTATTCATGATCCATTGGGCTGCTCCCAACCTCAAAGACTATGACCTGTAATCTAATTAAAACCAAATTGAAAATAATGGTGTACAATGCTGCAAAATCACAACTGCAAATTGAATGTTGAAAAAAACACTATTGAAATCTGAAAACACACAATTCTAGAAGGGATACTTAGAGTGTTGAGGTTATTCATCACACCTACTCTAATAGCTGAAAATCGTTGTTCAATCAAGTAATGAAAAATTGCCATTGTAACCAATTAAGCAGATGGCTACTAGGATCAAGTCTGATCACACTCTCTTTAAAAATAATGGAAAGCTTAACAAATGCCAACTCAAAATGCAATAGAAACTGATAAGCATAATCCATAAACATTGCAAAACCCATCTCCATGAATTATTCCAACATGTTTTCCAAAGGATCGTCAAGAACATGAAGGATCTGCTTTTGTTGTTTAATGTCTTCAAGACTTTCATTGGAAACATCATGATCATTTTCCAAAGGAAAAACAACATTTTTCTTGAAAAAATATTCATGCCTTTCATCCAAAAGGCAAGGCTCTAAATGCTCATGAAAAAAATATAATGAAGCAACTGTTACTTTTATATTTGGTTCCTCATGTGGTTTATATGTATCTAAAAATGTTCATGTGCTTCAAGAAGAATAATATTATTATGATTTCCAAAAGAATCAAGGAGAATAATTTCTTGCTCATCATTTCCTTGCAAAAGTAGATGATTTTCATCATGATTTTATTCATTTCCTAAAGTTTCCATGCATGCATTTTTAAAACACTGATTTTCACAAGCTTCTCCTTGAAGTAAAGATTCAAGGAATGAATGATCTGAAAGAAAAACTATTTGACTTTCTTCATCATTAGGGTCTTCATATATTTTATTTTCAGCCAAGGAAGAAACTATTATTTTCTTCTGGGATGACCATTCATAAAGAGCCTGTATTATTTCATCATTCATCCACTCTTCATTACCAAAATAATTTTCAAGGTATTGAATAAAACCTTCATAAAATTCACATCAATATTCAAACACCAAGAAGGAAAGATCAGATTCTCCATAATACTCAAAGAATGTTATGTGGAAATATTTAAGAGAGTATAAGCTACCTGGTTTTAACCCTACATACCATGATCTTGATTTCCCTTCTAGGGTATCCATAAACATCTTCATTAAACAATCCTCATGAAAATTAATACCAAGCTTATATATATACCTATGAAACTTAATCAGATGAAAAACAACATCATCTCCTTTCTGATCATTGAACATTAGGAAATATTTTTTCTAATCTTTGTGAGGCAAATGGTTTGGAAAACCACAAACATGTAAGAAGTTCATAGGAGAATACCTTATTGATTTGTAAGCCTCCATAGAAGTCATCTTTGTACTGTGGAGTTTCCAATGTTGCTTTTGATTCTGGATCTTGATGAGGATGGAGGCACCAAATGAATGATATACAAACTCTCTTTTTTATATGATTTAGTTCACCATCACAAATCAGATCTAAACAATATCCCCATTGGAGTCGCAAAAATGTTATTAATCAAAAAATTTTCTTGGTTGTAACAAAAAACTCCCTAAGGTAACCTTTTCAAACCAATCCTGTATATTTAAGGCTAGCCCCTTCAATCTAAAGAGGGATCTCTCTGAAAACCTAATCACTAATATTAGTAACTCGATGTATCTTTAAACAATGGATAGGTATTCATTTGGGTTGTGTTTAAATAGGGTTTGGTTGGGTATGAGGCAATTAGTCCATTGGGTAATGAGATCAACAAAATAGATTTTAAGTGAAATTACCAAGACATTAACTATATGAATCAACATGGACAGAGGAAAGGTAGATAACATACTGTAGATGGCAGACTATAGACCTATCTAAATATCATTTGAGATTGCAATACAATAAAAAGATCTTACAGTCTACTACAACATGGCATGAAACCTCAATCCTATAAGATTTAGAATAAAGAGTGCAGATGTTTAAAATATATGAACCAGAACATTAAAATAATCAATTTTGTCACATTGCCTTATTTAAACATAAGATGAAAAACCATAAATGGGCATCACATAGAAATGAAAATTGTCACTAAAGAAACACGTAATCAGTAAACTATCATCTATCATAAGAATATTTGTGTCATTGATAATAATATTATATTCATCTTGACACTTGTAAAAAATTCAGTAATTTGATATACACACAACAAGAAAACCTCTTTTGTTTCAGAATCCAACCCCAGTTATTACACACTACTAGAATAAATCGGTCACAAGGTCCTATTTTTTCCACATCAACATGTCTTTTTGTAATAATAATAATAATAAAAAAATAGTAATATCTTCATGTTGTCAACAAAATCAATAATAATAAAAAATAAGTTGCAAAATAGTCAAATGTTCTGGTTATTGGACGTGTCAATCCTGCCTTGAAATATGAACTTTCTGATTTTTTGTCAAGAAATGTTCCTTGAAATATTGGATACCATATTTGCTGCCAAGTGTCTACTATTGGTTTTTATGTTTAGCATATTCTCTTAGAAAAACTGGGTATGATCTTCCTTTCATTTGAAATAGTTTGTTTAGTTAGGACTCCATCTTCTTATTACTAGTTTTGTGCATTGAAAATCTAGAAGAAATATTTTACATGTCTAAATCTTGCCATAAAATCACTCAATTTCTTCAAATCTGGAATAAAATGACTTGGATAAGATTTCTCGAATGATAAAAAAAATATGGATCTTATGAAGAATCCTATGCCACATAATCGAGAATGGGCTTTAATCTACTGGTTTCATTCTTGGAAATGCTCAAATAATCTCTTTTTATATTATTTATTTCCATGTGAATTTTCCATTTGTTGTTGACTATCTTTATCTATCTTTAATGTGAACTCGGTTGTGCATACAAAGACAGAGTCCCATTGAAATTTAAAACGAAAAGCAATAAGAAAATAATGCTCTTCCTTTAAATTCCTTAGAGAGCTCTATTTTCATAGTTTTGAACAACTGAACATTGAATCCATGCATCCTCAAATTTTAAGTACTTTGTCCTTCATTGCATTACACTTGTAAAATTTTTCATAAAAAAATTTAACAATACAATCATGGGCCAGCGATTCCATTACTTCGCTATCATAACATCTCGAACATAATTAATCTTTATATATAGAAGGAAAAAACACAACACTCGGAATTGGCACAGTTGGGAGTTTGTCATAATTGATAGAAAAAGGGATATACATTCACTTTTGTGAACCAAAGCATTCATGGCACCAATTTATATAGCAACTTTACCATGTCAAGATCCTATAAGATGTTAATTTGTTTGTTGGTAATAAACAACAAATTCAAAAATTTCACCACCTATGATCCTTGTAAGATATGCAAACATTTTCCTCTAAACCCTTAACTCGGTAACTCTCATCTTTGTATTTCAAAGGACTGCCATCTATTACCAATTGATTTGTTTCATTGACAAGACAATCATGCTTCTTGATATTAACCTCAATCCAAATAGACCCTATTTCCTTTTTTCACTCTGCTATTTTTACGCTTACGAATTACATTGGGTTTCTTAGATCTAATAAGGGGTTTCTTAGATCTAATAAGTCTCGTCGAAGCATTTTCTAAAGCAGATTCATCAATATCACCACTCTTCGAAAGTGTGGATGTATTGGATGATGCACTCTTGGAGCCATTATCTGTATACTCTTTCTTTTGCAATGCAAGATAATCATGCCTTTCATATTTCAACTTAAACTGCTACCTAAGTACATTTCTTCATTTGCAACAGATCCAGTTACAAATGAACATATCAATATAAATTTTAATTGTTTATCAGAGCCATTCATTTCCCTGATTTATGAATTGAGCCAAATAGTTGACTCGACCTGTTATACCCGGTTCTACAATTCAAAATTGTGAAAACACAAAACTAAAGATCGAGCCCCTGGGAGTATAGATACCACGTGTTTTTTTATGGGAAGAGTTTTGTGTTGATTTCATACAACCCAGAGCAACCAAATAACATGCATTCACGCTATTTGGAATGGTTTTGTTAGCTGTGAGCTTCATAGTGTTGGGCCTTTCAGCTTGCATCTGGTCACCATGACATCTGAATACGAAACCTGGGTGCTTGTGTCCATTTGATATATCACTTTAACTACCTGATATTTCCATCGTTATTTAAACAATAACAACCACAGTTACATAAATAAAAAAATTTGGTAGTTTGATGATTTAATCAGGGCTGCGTGTTCATCCTTATGATTGTTAATTTCAAATTTTCCCAAAGAAATAACACTTGGAAACGAACAAGTGTGCGGGCATTCACAAGAGCTTCCTACGAAATTTGGGCATTTACCTGGAGATGTATTGAAATACACTTGAGTGATTTATTAGCATCACAACATCACTTCGCAGTATATTGACGATAGTTCCAATTTTATCTCTGTGAATTTGTTGAGATGCGACTCTCAACACCGTAGCCTTCAATGTATATATTTTTCTGGCATATCCATGAGAACTGAACATTATTCTTTTGACATCTAGCAAGGCTTGAGAGAAGCCCGAGCATGTGTTGTGGAGAAAACAATGAAATGAGAAAGATAATAGGAGAAATATAAATGAATTGGACAGCTGAAGAATAAAACACTTTGAAACTTTTATTGATCAAATGATTCTCCGTACTTTTACAAGCCTCTTGGGCCATCTTATTTAACCTAGACATGTTTCATTATTCCAATTACATCTCATTATTCAACCTACATTTCGTTATTCTAACTACATAGGTAATAAGTAAATTTACAATGTTTGTTGTCACATTTTAACAAACTCCACCTTTGTTGAATTCTTAGTTGAACTGAAAGGTGGGGGGGGGTGTGGGGTGACGGTGGGAGGGTGAATCAGTTCAACACATACATGAGCTTTTTAAATTTTTCATCAGCTTATTTACACCTTACTTTTATAACCAACCTTAGTATATGAACAGTTTTAATATGTTGCAGCGAGTATTAAATTAATGTGACATCAAACTTATTATGAGAGCAGCAAACATTAAGTAGATTTGATAAATCATCTCAGCACACAGGCAACACAGATAGAGACATCGGATATAAGTGGAAACTCATAAAGGGAGAAAACCACATCTTATTATTGTTGTGATGCAAAGGCAAGTTCCAACTCCTTCTCACCACTGTTTTTCTACGGGCACCAACCTACAGGAGGCTTCAACCTCAGTCAGTTACAACTGACAGCGATCAAGCTTCAACTTGATAGGGAAGCTCCAACTTCCTCAATTTATCAAAAGAAATGTTTGATGATTTACCCTTGGGATATCACTTAAAACATGAGATTCTTCTCGCTCCTTTTCCTTATCTTCTCTACCTCAATCTTCTATACTTTTCATTCTCTATCCTTACTCTCTAACCCTCTATGCATATCAAGTTGATATTATATATATAGAGTTCATCACATGACTCGTTTGTATTCCACAAGGAATTTGAGAACGTACCATGACTCTTTTCGCTTTTCTTCTCCTTCCTTTGTCCAACTCATTTTAAAATTATAACAATATGTACAAATTTGCAAACATAAAGTTGAAATTTTTCTTTTCCTTAGGATACTTGCCTTTGCATCACAAACAATATAAAACAAATAAAACATTTACATTTTCAGTTACACTATATAAACTTCACTCAGCCCTTGGCTTGTTGGTTTTATCCTTTCTGTCACTATCATGCAACTGTCTTGTATACCTCTGTTTACTGTAACTCTATGCACCTGTTCACTGCACCTTTGAATCCCTTTGCTCCACATCTCTTCAACTCTGCAATCTCTGTTCACCTCTGTCAGGTCCATATTCTCCAAATTCACTATAGTTGTGTATCTGCTGCATATATATATATATATATATATATATATATATATATATATATATATAAAACTGATTTACAAATCCATGGCCCAAATAACTTCACAATATGGCAATCTTTACATGTGGATGCTTTCCTTATTTCATGGTTCAAACCATAGTCAATTTCATTTCTCCAACTCTTAATCGAAGGCTAACTTCTCTTTCCGAATTTTCGAATTCACTATTCGATTCCTGCATGAACTTGAGCTCTCACACATGATTATCTGAATACATAGATATATTCGGTCACAACATTATCAACTCACATTAAACTTTCTCTGTGCATTTAAAAATGCATCCCAAAAATTGCCTCCAATACAAATCCACAATTCTAGCAACTCACAATAATCTTAATTGACAATTTCAAACGGAACCTTCGTTTAATAAGGTTATAAACCCTCAAGCATATATGATGTTCTTTTAATAAAACCCAGCCAATGTTCGAATACCCTTGCATACACTAACTAAGCGTTCATTAACAAACCTTGTACATTCAACTTTACAGCTTGGTTTTGGTTCAACCAACCTCGCGATATATCACATAAACCAAACCCCGTAATATATCACATCTCCTAAGTTCGGATTGGTGGATTTAATACCATGGCATCCAACTATATCATATGAACCTTCGCATATTATTCAAACACTGTATATATACAGCCCCAATTTGATTACAAATCAACTTCCAACAATAAAACAATATTGGACCCATGCATACATACCATTTCATCCAACGGTCGCAATCTCATCGCCCCCCATCCAACTGATCCTACAGTAATCAGAAAGTGTCGTGTAGATTAAGATGCATATAATTACAATAGCTCGATATATATAGTTCTCAGCACTTGACCTTCATATGTGTACAACATTCGCACCTTAATTAAATCTCAACTTTGGATTAATCAAGCCAATAGGCCATAGGGTCCGCTGGTCCCACTAATCATATAACGTACCTTGGCGTTATGTCGTCCTTTTTATCGACGGCGGAGAGCACGCCGCCTTGCCCCATGTGATCCGACGGATATTGCTTTTCTTAGATGCACGAACGATAATGTGCGATGAGAGTGGTTTCTCCAGACTGCTTGAGGCCACGTGTCAGGCAGTCAATGGAATCACTCCAAATTCTTGAATACCGCTCACCCTACGAAGGCAGTGCGATCAAAACTAGAAACCCGCCTTTACTGTTCACTCCTGCAAGGTTCCACTACTTTCTCCCTCAAGGTTCCATCTGTCTTTATTATTTATGAATTCCACTCTTCACCTTCAATGAAACTCACTTTTGTCCACACACAGCTTCGACCTCTGCCTATTTCAACAATACACATCTCTGTTTCACTTATGCTGGTTAAACGATGAGAATGGGAATTGCCTCCAGTCGAATTTCATCGGGTTCAATTCAGCATAGGTCCAATCTGCGAATTAAGCTCAGAGGTAGTCAAGGTCGACTCCCCTGTATTCCAATCACCTTACATTGTTCATAACAATGCGAGGTTCGAATTGTATTCAATAGGCAGGCTTGACATCAATTCATGGGTTAGAAAAGAGTATCAATCAAAACCACCAGAATCACAATCAAACTAATTACACAGAGCTCATACTACTCATAAATTTCGCCTAGTTAATTCACGTTCCACTGATATTTCAACACCCTACATACATATACCTCAATCACCGAGGTTCGTATTGGTTACAAGGATTCATCAGGAACACATTCTCATCACTGAACATGTAGACAGACTTTAAACAAATCACAGAGTCTTAATTGCACCCAGCTCACGGGTTACAGGTATTCTCCACACAGAATTGGCCCTTCTCCTCTACTCTGTCTCTACTACAGTCCTATGCAACCTATGCAGCTCTCTATGCAGCTCTTTTTTTGTTGCCTCTGCTACCTCTCTTTTTGCTGCCCTGTCTCTGTAAATGTACTCTCCCTCTGTTCTTCTCTGCTGTCCTTTGCCATCAATGACAACATTTCCAACAACCTTGACAACAAATTTTCCTAATGCCCAATCATCATCTTTTCTGCAAGCCGAGAGAAGCAAGACACTATCTCAGCTTCTCTACTGTAACTAGATTCGTGAATATATTTGCATGATTCTCCTGTGTGCGGACCTTCTTGAGGACTACTTTGCCACCTTCGATTACATGTATCACAAAGTGATACCTTACATCGATGTGCTTGGTCTTGCTGTGATAGGCTGGATTTGTAGCCAAATGAATAGCGCTCTAACTGTCACAAAACACATTCACTTTCTCCTGTGTCCTTCCAATCTCATCAAGTAGACCTTTTAACCAGATTGCCTCTTTATAGGAATCTGAAGCAGCTATATACTCTGCTTTAGTAGTGGACAAAGCAACTCTTTCTTGAAGCTTTGATATCCAACTAATTACTCCACCTACAAGAGTAAAAACATAACCTGTAGTAGACCTTCTTTTGTCCAAATCACCTGCATAATCAGCATCCACATATCCGCAGACTGTACCTTCACGACCATCAAATCTGATGCAATGGTCACTTGTGCCTCTCAAATACCGAAGCATTCATTTCACTGCTCGCCAATGTTCTTCCCCTGGATTTTCCATGAACCTGCTGACAACTCCAATTGCATGTGAAATGTCAGGTCTTGTAGATACCATCGCATACATTAAGTTTCCTACCACATTTTCATATGGTACACGAGACATATACTACTTTTATTCATTAGTTCTAGGACTTAAATCTGAAGAAAGCTTAAAATGGGAAGCTAATGGAACATTAACAGGTTTCACATTGTTCATACCGAACTTTTCACGTACTTTCTCCACATACTTCTATTGTCATAACCAAAGCTTACCATTCTTCCTATATCTATGTATCTCCATTCCCAAGATATGTTTTGCCGCTCCAAGATCCTTCATTTCAAACATCCTAGAGAGCTGATTCTTTAACCCGCTGATTTCTTCCATGCTTTTGTTTGCAATAAGCATATCATCAACATACAACACCAAGATAATCAATATGCCATTGAAACTTTTGAAGTATACAAAATGATCATACTCACTTCTGATAAAATTTTGGCTCACCATGAAGGAATCAAACTTCTTGTGTCATTGCCTGGGCGACTGCCTCTGGGCATACAATGATTTCCTGAGCTTGCAAACTAATCTTCTGCTGTGACCTTGTACAAAACCTTCTGGTTGATCCATATATATCTTTTCATCCAAATCACCATGAAGAAAGGTTGTTTTAACATCTAGCTGTTCTAACTCAAGGTCAAGTAAAGCAATTAGTGCTAACACAATACGAATAGAAACAAGTTTAACTACTGGTGAAAAGATCTCATGAAAGTCAATACCTTCAACCTGAGAATACCCTTTTGTAACTAGTCTCGCCTTATACCTATCAATACTTCCATCAACTTTTCTCTTCAACTTGAAGACCCATTTGCACCCAACAATGCTTCTCCCTTCAGGAAGTTCTACAAGATCCCAAGTATTGTTCTTGGCTAAAGATTCCATTTCTTCTTCCATATCCTTTTTCCATAGATTCTTTCTATCTTCATCATCAACTGCTTCCTGATAACAAGATGGTTCCCCATCTTCAGTAATCAATGCAAATGATGAAGTAGAGTCTTCATAGCTTTTTGGTATTTTCTTTCCCTTGTAGACCTTCTTAGAGTGACTGGTTGCTGACTGGATTCTGGAATTTCTCCAGTTTCCTCTCCTTCTCCACCTTTTTCAAAAGTCTCTCCTTCCTTTCGACTTTCTGGAAAAGGTACAGTCTCCAATTGAATTTGCTGACTTGGCGATACTTGCTTCTGTTCAAATTTTTCAACATATGATTTTAAAAGAGATGATTCATCAAATGTTACATCTCTACTAATGACTATCTTCCGTGAAGAAGAATCCCACAACCTATATCTCTTCACTGCAAAATCATATCCAACAAAGACACAACATTTCGATTTTGGATCTAACTTTGAACGTTGATTTCTAGGAATAATAACATAGGCATCACAACCAAAAATCTTCAAATGCGAATAATCACAAGACTGACCCAACCAAACTTCTTCAAGAATTTGACAGTTTATTGCAACCAAAGGTGATCTGTTAACTAAATAACAAGCAGTAGATATTGCTTCTGCCCACAACTCCTTTTGCATATTAGCATTACTAATCATGCTTCTAGCTCTTTCCATAAGAGTCCAATTCATCCGTTCAGCAACACCATTCTGTTGAGGAGTGTAAATAACAGTTTTATGTCTAACTATCCCTTCATCCTTACAAAATTGTTCAAATTCTAAAGAGGTAAATTCACTGCCATTTTCAATTCTTAAACATTTAATTGATTTTCCTGTTTTCTTTTCCACCATTGTTTTAAATTGTTTAAACACATTAAACACATCAACTTTCTTTTTCAACATATAGACCCAAACTTTTCAGGAGAAATCATCAATAAACGTTAAAAAATATAAGGCACCTCCATAGGACACAGTCGGAGATGGTCCCCACAGATCAGAATGAATGTAGTCCAAAATCTACTTACTATTATGATTTCCAAACTTGAATCTTTGTTTACATTGTTTTCCAAACACACAATATTTACAAAAATCCAACTTCAAGGATTTCAAATCAAGAAGTAGTTTGCGGTTTATCAGTACCTGAAGACCTTTCTCGCTCATGTAACCCAACCGCTGATGCCATAGACGAGAACCTTCTTCTGCTTTATCTGACACGATCGTTGCTTCACTAACTTGAGTGCTTCCTTTGATTCTGTACAGGTTTCCTACCTTTTCAGCCTTCATAACAACCAAGGCTCCTTTCGAGACTTTCAGCACTTCATTCTGACCTGTAAACTTATAACCATTCGAATCCAAAACTCCCAAGGAAATCAAGTTTTTCTTTAGATCAGGTACATGCCTAACATCAAATAATGTTTTAATTGTACCATCATACATTTTAATTTTCACATTTCCAATCCCAACAGTCTGACAAGATGCATTATTTCCCATGAATACAGAATTACCATTTACAGTTTCATATGATGAAAACCAATTTCGGTGCGGACTCATATGATGAGAAGCACCAGAGTCTAATAGCCAATAGTCAGTGTCTTGTGAGATATTACAATCAGGGAGCACTTCAGCAATTAAAACCTCATCATCCATACCTGAATCGACCTGATTTTCTTCCTTGTTGTTGTTTTCCGACTCCTTCCGTTTCCAGCAATCCTTTTTGAGATGTCCCGGTTTGTTGCAGTACCATCATTTTTCTTTACTCTTCTTGCCACCCTTTGACTTCGATCTGGAAGAACCTCTTGTCTTTTCCCCCCTTTCCTTTGACCGACCTCTAGCTATCATGGCTTCAGGTGCAGAAGTCTCAATGCTAGATTTTCTTCATACCTCTTCAGATAAGAGAGCCCCCACGACAAATTCAAGTTTTAATGAATCGGAAGCGCTCAAACTAACTGAGGCCACGAAGTGATCCCATCACTCAGGCAGGGAACACAACAAGGTTATTGCCTTGTCTTCTTCCTCCTTTTTTGCTTCCATATCAGACAACTGGAAAATAAGCGTATTAAAAATACTTAAGTGATATGCAATTTTCGTACCCTCCTTCATCCGAAGGCTATACAGTTGATGCAGGGGCATTAGACACTAGCCAACAATGTAGGAAGTTTTTTCCACATGTTGTGGCTAGGAGGGTTCAAAATCATTCGAAATTGTAAACAGCAAGGTATCAATACCTTAGTTGTCTGTTGCATTTAGATCAGTTGGAGTCAATAGAAGCCGAATAGGTTTGGATTCGATCCATCTGTCATGTTTCAGTTATTCGAATAAATTGTATTTAGGCTTTTGATTAACCAAAAATGGTCCTCACAAAGGAACCGAAGAGACATATGTTGATGTATAAATGTAACCCTGGATGCATTGAAGGGAGGAGATTTTCGCAGTGAACTTGTGTGTTAAGAAATTGCTTCTAGTTGAATAAATTTCAGTGCTCGTTGATTATCAAATTATCTTGAATTGATATTTGTGAGGGAATTTGTTTAATTGTGAGGCGATTGAACATTGTTCTCTGTATAATTGTTGAATTGAGTTGCTGTATAATCTCCACATGCCTCTTTTTCCATTGTTGATTGTAGATTTCTCTTGAATGGTCGCAATTAGCTCTGTTGAGATAGACCCTGAAAGAAACCTTGAAGGATGTATTGCATCTTTTTGTAGGCGTCGAGCCGTGTGCATGCCTCGAGTCTTTGAAAGAGCGCACCTGTAGTGTGGTTGCCATAGAACTGCGGACTTCTGGTCGTAGTGGAAGAACCCACTTGTAAGAGAAATAGACTATTTTGTTGTTAATTGAAAATCCTGACCAAGGTCAGACCTTGAGTTATTGAACCAGAGTTAATAGAAAGGAATGGCGTAACCCTGGTTTAGCCCTTGGTCAATCATTGTTCAAAAACCGAATCGGGTTTGATCGCACCGTCTTTGCGGGATAAGTTGTATTTGAGAATTTTGAGTGATCCCATAGACTGGCTGACAAATGGCCTTAAGAAGTCTAGAAAACCACTCTCATCCCATGCTAACGATCGACGGTTAAGTCAGCGCAATATCCACGTACGCCGTTCGATCTAGACGCTGGCCATCGAATGATGATCTCCCTCAAAGATTCTCGAAGGTTACCCTAAGGTATTGGTGTGTGTATATAATTTATCTCGTCGATTGTGTGTGTGGGACTCAAATTCAAATTTGTTGTTGTCAATTGTGGTATCAAAGCTGTTTTTGAGTTGTTTTTGCAGAGAATTAACATGGCAATCCGAGTTGGTAGAGGTGCTGGCAAAAGGAGACCCGTTGCCAATGAAGAAGTGTTGGAGACCTTGCAGAGCGTCCAAGCCAAAATGGATGCCATAGAGCGAAGACAGCCCAGAGATCCTGAAGACATCAGTGAACCTGAGATAGAAGAAGCTGGAGAAATTGTTGAGATTCCTCCTGACATGAGGCTCCTCAGAACTGTTCTGGGGTCTACAATTAAGCCCAATATTGAAGTATCAAGTTTTGCAGGAGGACTGAATCTAGAGGAGCTGGTGGACTGGATTAATGAAATGAACAAGTGCTTTGACTATGAAGAAATGAGCGAGGATAAGAAGGTCAAGTTTGCAGTAACAAAGCTGAAGGGACATGCTGCAGTTTGGTGGGATGGAGTGCAAGCAGAAATAAGGAGAGCTAGCAAGCAGCCTATCAAAAGCTAGACCAAAATGATGGCTAAGTTAAAAGGTAAATTCTTGCCTAGTTATTATCATCTAACATTGTTTAGGCAAATGCAGAACCTGAGATAGAGGTTTCTAACAGTAAAGGAATACACAGAAGAATTCTATAGAGTAACCATAAGAGCTGGGAAATTTCAAGATACACTAGAGAAGACTGCCAGATATGTGAATGATCTCAAGCTGGAGATCCAAGATGAGATTGGTCTTCTGTCTGCTAAGACAGTTGAAGAGGCCTATCAGATGGCCTTGAAAGCAGAGGAGAAACTCCTGAGGAAGCAGTCTACCAAAGGGAGAGGTACTTTCCGTGGAAGGGGAAGTCAGGGAAGCCTACTACACCCAGAGATGGAGCTAACAGTAGCTCACCTCAGAATGCATCTACAGAGAGTGATGCAAGAGGAAGAAGGGGTTCTTACAGAGGAAGAGGAGGCAGAGGCAGAGGTAGAGAATTGAGGTGCTATAGATGTCAGCAAGTGGGACACAAGCACTATGAGTGCCTAGAGAATGTGGGTGCTAGTCCAAGAAATGTTGTGGTTTCCCAGGCAGGGGAAGAGGCAGAAATTGAAGAATAAATTCTACCAAAGAGGGGAGAGTCCTTGGTGGTTAATAAGGTCCTGTTGAAACAAGCCAAAGAGGTCACTGAGCCTGCACAAAGGAAGACATTGTTTAGGAGCATATTCAATGTCCAGGGGAAATTTTTCCAGCTATTCATTGATAGTGGCAGCACAGACAATCTGGTTTCCACTGAGGTGATAGAGAAGTTGAAGCTGAAGACAAGGGAGCATCCAACTCCCTACAGGGTGTCCTGGCTACATAAAGGGGACCAGCTGATTGTAAAAGAACAGTGTGAGATAGAGCTGCAAATGGGAAACTACAAAGATAAAGTCCTGTGTGATGTGATGCCCATGGATGTGTGTCACATACTGCTGGGTAGACCTTGGTAGTTTGACAAAGCAGCAGTGCATGATGGCAAGAATAACACTTACAAGTTCTTCAAGGACGGGGTACATCATACATTGATACCCATGAAAGAAGGAGGGCCATCAAGCAGAGTGGTTGATCCAAAGACCTTGTTTCTGAACAGGAAGGAATATCTACAGTAGATTGAAGAAGAAGAGGTAAGCTTTGCTTTAGTTTGCAAGCCTAAGGTAGTTCTTACTTCTATAAAGATTTTTTATTTGCCAATAGAAATCCAAGAGATGTTAGACAGTTATTGTGACATTGTTGTGGATGATTTACCTGATGAGCTGTCACCTGTGAGGAAGATCAACCATCATAAAGATTTTATCCCTAGTTCAAATCTGCCAAATAAGGCAGCCTACAGAATGACTCCCACAGAAAATGAGGAAATCGGGAGACAAGTGCAGGAATTGGTGGACAAAGGACTGATCAAAGAAATTTTGAGTCCATGTGCAGTACCAGTAGTATTGAGCCCAAATAAAGATGGAGGCTGGAGGATATGTACTGATTCCAAAGCAATCAATAAGATAACAATCAGGTACAGATTCACTTTTCCCATAGTTGAGGATTTAATGGATTGTTTTAGTGGTGCTCAATATTTTTCGAAGATAGATTTAAAAAGTGGATATCATCATATTAGAATAAGAGAGGGTGATGAGTGGAAAACTGCCTTTAAAACGAATGAAGGACTATATGAATGGATGGTAATTCCTTTTGGGTTGTCAAATGCACCAAGCACTTTCATGAGACTTATGAATGAAGTATTGAAATAATTCATTGGTAAATTTGTGATAGTGTATCTGGATGATATATTAGTTTTTAGCAAAACTAAAGAAGAACATTTAAGGCATCTTAATTATGTCTTGGAGAAGCTGCACCAAGAGAAACTACTGATAAACTTAAAGAAATGCTCATTCATGAAGGAAGAGTTGGTGTATTTGGGTTTTGTTTTTTCTGCATAAGGATTGAAGGTGGACCCAGAAAAGGTTAAGGCAATTGTGGAGTGGCCTTCACCCATAAATGTTTTTGAGGTAAGAAGTTTCCATGGACTTGCCAGTTTTTACAGGAAATTTATAAGAAACTTTAGTAAGATTAATGCACCCATCATTGAGACAATAAAAAATAGCAAACAACCATTTAAATGGACTATTGAAGCAGAAAGAAGCTTTAAAATTTTGAAGCAAAAGATAACTGAAAAGCCTGTGTTGATTCTGCCTGATTTTACTAAACCATTTCAAGTGAAGTGTGATGCCAGTGGAGAAGCCATTGGAGCTGTGCTGAGTCAAGATGATAGGCCTGTAGCCTATTTCAGTGAAAAGCTGAATGACACCAGAAGCAAGTATTCCTCTTATGAGAAGGAATTATATGCAGTTGTTCAGGCACTAAAAAAGTGGAGGCATTATTTGATGTCCAAATAATTTGTACTATACTCTGATAATCATGCTTTGCAGTACATTGTACAGCAGCCCAAGTTGAATCATAAGCATGCCAAATGGGTTGAGTATCTCCAAGGTTTTAACTTTGTTTTGAAACATATAAGTGTCCAAGCAAATAAAGTAGCTGATGCTTTGAGTAGGAGGCACATGCTTGTTCAAGAGACCAATTTTGAAGTTGTATGATTTGATTTTCTAAAAGAACTGTATAAAACAGATTCAGATTTTAAGGAAGCATTTGAGGCATGTTGTAACCCTGTTCTAACAGACAGAAGCGAGTGGCTGGATTATTTCTTGCAGGAGGACTTACTATTCAGAAGAAACCAACTGTGTGTACCAAAATGTTCCATGAGAGAAACTTTGATCAAGGAGAAGCATAGTGGTGGACTTGCTGGACACTTTGGTACTGACAAAAATTATGAGCAGCTGATTCACTTCTATTATTGGCCCAAGATGAGAGTAGAAGTGGACAATTTTGTGAAAAAATGAAAAATCTGTCAATATGCCAAAGGAAGGAGCCAGAATGCAGGATTGTACACTCCCTTGCCTATTCTAGACAGGCCTTGGGACATGGTGAGTATGGATTTTGTTGTAGGATTTCCCAAGACTCAGAGAGGGAATGATGCAGTCTTTGTTGTAGTGGATAGGCTTTCCAAAATGGCACATGTTATTCCATGTTATAAAACTAGTGATGCCACCCATGTTGCTAACTTGTTTTTCAAAGAAGTTGTTAGGTTGCATGGGTTGCCCAAGAGTATTGTTTCAGACAGAGACAACAGATTTGTGGGCCATTTTTGGAGGACACTGTGGAAGAAACTTGGTACCAAACTGAGTTTCAGCTCAGCTTATCATCCTCAGACTGATGGACAAACTGAGGTAGTGAATAGGAGTCTAGGAAATTTGTTGAGAAGTCTTGCAGGAGAGCATCCCAAGCAGTGGGATCATATTTTGCCTCAGGCAGAATATGCATATAATGACTCACCAAATAGAAGCACAGGGTAGATTCCATTCCATATTGGTTATGGAATGCACCCCAGAGGAATATCAGAGTTAATAAATCTGGGATAGGCAAAGCTGAGAAGCGTTGATGGTGAGGAATTTTCTTCAGAAATCCAAGCCATACATGAACAAGTGAAACAGCAGCTAAAAGGCAGCAACACCAAATATAAGGGCAGAGCAGACTTGAGAAGAAGAGAAGTCCATTTTGGAGTAGGAGATCTGGTTTTGGCACACTTTAGAAAGGACAGATTCCCAAATAAGCAGTATAACAAACTGAAGTTTAAAAAGATTGTACCATGCAAGATACTTAGAAAGTTTTCTGCTAATGCTTATGAGATTGAATTGCCACCTGATGTTGGAATATCACCCATTTTGAATGTTGCAGATTTGTACAAGTATGAAGATGATGGTGCAGAAGAAGAACCAGCAATCAGAGAACAGATTGAATGGGTAAAGAAGCTACCCCCAGCACAACCATTATAGCCAGAGAAGATATTGGACAAAAGAGTGTTTAGGAAGACCAGAGGACAAGAGTACTTTCAATACTTAATCAAATGGAAGGACCAACCAAAGGAAGATGCCACTTGGATGACTGAAATAATGTTGCAGAAGATAGGCAAATCATGGGAAGAACTCATGGACAGGATTCCATGAAGAAAATTGCCATCGGGAGTCTGCTGCAGGGGCATTAGACACTAGCCAACAATGTAGGAAGTTTTGTCCACATGTTGTGGCTAGGAGGGTTCAAAATCATTCGAAATTGTAAACAACAAGGTGTCAATATCTTAGCTATCTGTTGCATTTAGATCAGTTAGAGTCAATAGAAGTCGAATAGGTTTGGATTCGATCCATCTGTCATGTTTCAGTTATTCGAATAAATTGCAGTTAGGATTTTGATTAACCAAAAACAGTCCTCACAGAGGAACTGAAGAGACATATGTTGATGTATAAATTTAATCCCAGATGCATTGAAGGGGAGGATATTTTCGCAGTGAACTTGTGTGTTAAGAAATTGCTTCCAGTTGAATAAATTTCAGTGCTCGTTGATTATCAAATTGTCTTGAATTGATATTTGTGAGGGAATTTGTTTAATTGTGAGGCAATTGAACAATGTTCTGTGTATAATTGTTGAATTGAGTTGCTGTATAATCTCCGCATGCCTCTATGTCCATTGTCGATTGTAGATTTCTCTTGAATGGTCGCAATTAGCTTACGTTGAGATAGACCCTAAAAGAAACCTTGAAGGATGTATTGGATCTTGCTGTAGGCGTTGAGCCATGTGCATGCCTCGAGTCTTTGAAAGAGCACACCTGTAGTGTGGTTGCCATAGAACTGCGGACTTCTGGTCGTAGTGGAAGAACTCGCTTGTAAGAGAAATAGACTATTTTGTTGTTAACTGAAAATCCTGAACCAAGGTCATACCTTGAGTTAGTGAACCGGAGTGAATAGAAAGGAATGGCGTAACCCTGGTTTAGCCCTTGGTCAACCAATATTCAAAAACTGAAGCGGGTTTGATCGCACCATCTTTGCAGGATAAGTTGTATTTGAGAATTTGGAGTGATCCCATAGACTGGATGACACATGGCCTTAAGCATTCTAGAAAACCACTCTCATTGCGCGCTAACGATCGACGGTTAAGTCAGTGCAATATCTGTGTACGCCGTCTGATATGGAGGCTGGCCATCGAACGATGATTTCCCTCAGAGTTGCTCAAAGGTTAACCTAAGGTATTGGTGTGTGTATATAATTGATCCTGTCGATTGTGTGTGTGGGGCCCGAATTCAAATTTGTTGCTGTCAACAGTTGTCCTTTTAAATAGATTATGTTTGTCAAATATTTTTACATATAGATTGTTTCCAATTTCTTCCACAACCCTGCAATTGTACTCTCTCCAACAATATTGAAGAGTACTTCATCTGCCAAACATAACCGAATGGTACTGAGAGCTCGGGCATCCAGGTCCTCCCAGTCCGAACTCGACATGCTTGTTGGTTTTCTAGTTACTCCGTCTAATTCCTTTTGCAACCTTTGTTGCACAAGAAAATCCCTAACCTTCTGTTTCCACAGAGCAAAAAAAAATTTCCGATGAATTTCTCCACCTCAAATTTTATGTTTGTCATTTTCACCATTTCTACTCCTAGTTTTCCCTTCTCTTTCCAACTAGGCTTTCAAACAAATTTTTTTCCTCTTTTTGAGATAGGGTGATCTAGGTGGATATTGGTGGCCACCCGCCTATTCCACTTGGGGTCCCACCATTTCCTCTTTCAATTTTTCAGTTTCGGCAAAACTTACTATTTTTAGCAATTTTTCGGGTCGTGAACTTCTGGAGCCGTTTTGAGGCCCTAAACGAGGTTTTTTGGGCATCGCGCATCCAGTGAATATCATTCCATTTCAGAATGGATATTCGTGGTGAAATTTGTAGTCCTCGGATAGATATTTCTAATGATGTACCATGTGCGTCAAATGGAGATAGTATGCCAAAGTTACATCCCTGGGAAGTTGAAACACCAATTTACCCAAACGAGGCCCATAGTTTTGGTGCTTCATTTCCTAAGGTTAGGTTTTTGGATGTTTAGAGTTCTCCATTGTTTCTTAATAATAAATAGGCCCTTGAGCCTCATTGTAACTCAGTTCAGAGGCCTGTAGCCACCACATCTCTTCTCAGAGATAACTACCAGCGCCCTAGCTATTTTTATTTCCATTATGTCTGTAAGCAAATTTTAGTTCTTTGATATTAATGAAATGAAGTGTTATTTCCACTGCATCTCTGTATTTATGGTTATATGTTTATTCTGTTGCATTCCTGCATAAATTCGGATCACTGGTATCAGAGTGGTCTACTTTTTCTCGATCCTTCTTTGCATGTCCCCAACGAGGTTGGGGTATAAGGAGCTAGGACTTGATCTAGTGGAACCTTTGCAAGATCAGTCTCGCAAACCTCGACGGACACCCAAGGGGGACGAAAAGAAAGATGAAGTAGCAGGAGTGTTGAACCCTTAGTTAAACTGAGAGGGGGGCGGTGAATCAGTTTAACACATTCATGGACTTTTAAAACTTTTCATTAAACTTTATTAACACCTTCATTTCATGATCAACATAATGTGTGAGCAATCTTTATTTGTGAGCAACAATTAATCAACAGATTAGATAATGTACCAACAGTCTTAATATGTTAGCAGCAAGTATTAGCAGAATAGATATACCATATCAACACATAGACATCATGCACATAGACACCAGATATAAGTGGAAACCCATAAAGGGAGAAAACCACATCTTATTATTGTTGTGATGCAAAGGCAAGCTCCAACTCCCTCTCATCACTGATTTTCTGTAGGCACCAACCTACAAGAGGCTCCTACCTCAATTCTGCAAGCTACAACTTTCAAGGAAGCTCCAACTCCCATCAATTTTCTGCAGGCACCAACCTACAGGAGGCTCCAACCTTAGTCAGCTACAACTGACATTTTATCAAGCTACAACTTGATGTGGAAGTACCAACTCCCATCTATTTTCTGCAGGCTACAACCTATAGGAGGCTTCTACCTCAGTCAGCTACAACTGACATCTATCAAGCTAGAACTTGATAGGGAAGCTCCAACTTCCTTACTCTTTCAAAAGAAAACACTTGCTGATTTACCTTGGATATCAGCTCTGTTCCGTACCATCTTCACTGATGTGCATCAGTCTTCATATCTGTCTTATATTATCTCTGCATCTTCTTGGATTCTATATCAGTTCCATCTTCTTCTCTGCTCAGCTCCTTCTTCTTCTCCGCTTCACTACTTTATTTCAGCATTCTCTAACTTCTCTGCATCTCGTTCTGCTCCTCCTTCTTCTTATCTTTTCTGCCTTAATATTCTGTACTCTGCATTCTCTAACCTCACTCTCTCCAACCTCTTGCAGCTTTCTTATTTTCTTCAACTCTCTTCAATTATGCTGCACACTCTCTTCTTCTCTCACTCAGTTTTTGTCAACATTTTCCCTTTGGATATTACCCTGTTTTATACAACATAGCTTCATGGCTGTTTGTATTCCACTGGGAATTCGAAATGGACAGTCATGTCCCTTTGCCTTCTGCCTTCTCATCTCTTTTCAGCTCACTCAGAGGAATGTAACTGTAGGTGCTTTTTTTAATATTACAGTGGGATATTTTTTCTCTTCTCGAGACTTTCCAATGCATCACAAACAATAAAAACAATTAAAACATTTACATTCGAATTACAATGTGAACTCCAGCTCAACTCATTTAGTCTTTTGAATCGCTACGCATTTGTCTTTCCTTTGGCTGTCTTTGTCTTTTTTGTGACTTTTTTTTATCTCCTTTCGGCTCTGTTTTCTTTTCTGTCCTCTGTGGGGGTGTAATTGCTACATACGTGTAACTGTGCCTTTTAAATAAATAAAATGCAATTGCTGACTTTTAAATCAGGGAAATTCCAACCCTTTTCATGCCACGAGTGTCTTGTTGATGTGGCGAGTTCTGCAGGCCGGAACATACATATATCACAATTGTATTACATTAATAATCGCCCTCCCCTTAAGCTGAGGCCCATGGGTCTACAGACCACATGGCACTTTTCAATACAATCGCAACATTTGTTTTATATTACCAATCGCCCTCCATCTTAAGCCGAGGCCCGTGGGTCCACAGACCACGCGGCACTTTTCAATACAATCGCAACAACTTTATATATATATGTATATATAACAGTGCCTTCACAAATTTCCGATTGCGATTGATATGCGGACCTGATCATGTTTTATATGGCAGAGTTTATACGACTATCGCATCCGGCTTTGCCAATCGCAATTGCAAGCTGCCTTGCTTCGATGCGATTGATATGCTCCACAAATTTCCAATTGCGATTAGAACTGGAACTCAAACACTTGTTAATCATAGTTAATAAGCCCATCGGGTCCGGGCTTCAATCGCAATCGCAACTTTTAGTTGCAAGTGATCCGCTGCCAGATTTTCTCCGATGCGATTGGGTTGTTCCGATGCGATCATGTCGGACTTCAAAAACTTGTTACTCATGGTTTATAAGCCCATTGGGTCCGGGCTTCAATCGCAATCGCAACTTTTAGTTACATGTCCTGATGCTCCGCTTTAACTCCGATTGCGATTGGTCACTGTTCATTGTATTTTTCCGATGCGATTAGAACTGGAACTCAAGCTATATATGAGTTGTATTTTATATACCAATCGGGTCCGGACTTCCAATCGCAATCACAACTCTTATATTCTCCAATGCGATTGACCAGTGCCGATGCGATTAGACCTGGAACTCAAGCTGTATTTGTTAATCATAATTTATAAGCCCATCGGGTCTGGGCTTCAATCGCAATCGCAAGTTTTGGTTTATACATTCCGCTGCCCTTATAATCTCCGATGCGATTGGGTAAGGGGTCCCACCATACAGTACTTTGGTTATTTGTTTAACATAAAGCGCTCCATAATATATACATTGGACCTTTGGTTATATGCTCCGGGCTTCATCGCACTCGCAGATTCTCTGTTTATTTAAGTTCCGAGACTTATCAATTGCGGTTTATAGACCCATCGGGTCCGGAATCACATCGCAATCTCAAATTTTATGTTGGTTACATGTTCCGCTCCCCTTGCGATCTCCGATTGCGATTGGGGAGAGGTCCCACCTTATAAGCCATTTCGTTTTGATAGAACCTTTGGTTATATAGATATAAAGCGCTCCGCTTGTATATATTTAAGCTTAGACCTTTGTTTATATGATGCACTGCACATATATGTAAGGTGATGGATATATATATATATGTATCCTCCATCGGGTTAGGCGATTCCCGGAATTTATGTGCCTTGCTGCTTGGGGTTAAGCGATTCCCGGAATAAGGTTTATGAATTATGTGTAACGCCCATCGGGTAATGATTCTCGGAATTATACATATGAATGTATCTGCCGGCTTGGGTGATTCTCAGAATTTTATAACGGCTCTGCCTCTACCTCTGTCTTTGCTGCTCCTGTCGCTTTGCCTCTGCCTCTGCTGCTGTGACAACTGCTCTGCCTCTTCTTGTCTCCTTTATATTCACTTCCACTGCCTCTACCTGTCTCCTTTGCTGTCTCCTTTGCCTTTCTCTTTTGCCTGTCTCTGCTATCTCTTTGTTTCTATCTCTTCTTCTTGTCTAATGCTGCTCCTTTCTTCTTCAAATGTTCCTGTCTCTGCTTCTCTTTTCTACCCAGCTTCTTCTTTTTGCTGCTTCTGCTACTCGACCTATGCCTCTTCTTATGCTTTGTCTGCTCCTTGGCTGATGTTTCAAGTGCTCCTCCTTTGTCATCTCCTTCTCCTTATTGCTAATTCAGGTGTTGCTCCTTTGTGCTCCTTTGCCATCAATGACAACATTTCCAACAGTCTCCCCCTTTGGCATTGATTGCAACAAATCCACCGATAATCCAATGCTTCCTCCAGATCTTCCTCTGTCTAGCTTCTTTTAGAAGACTTTTTCTTCTATTTGTTACTTTTCCTCCCCCTTTGACATCAATGGCAAAGGGTTGCACATTTCTCAATGTTGATTCTTTCTTTGCATTTCTTCTCTCTGAGATGTGTTTAGGCCTTCTTCTTATGACTGTGTACCTTGCTGCTCCAAACTGGTGCATAAGGGTTGCTGAGAGAACACTTTTGAGAATATTTGAACTTGTAAATACACATTATGTCGATATCATTTCAAAGCATAGACTCCTTGCACTTGTATAGAGAGTAAGTAATGACAGCTATATTTAATCAGACTTGTATAATAAGAGATGCATTATTGGATAAAGACTTAAAGATTGTGAATGCTCCAAGTGGCGTATCAGGCTTGCTTCAGCTATACTTCAGTCTATATCTGATGTAGTGCGCCAATACCTTTCTATTGAGGAAGATGTATATGGAATAAGTCTTCTTCTACAATATACATTTGCAGTACCACACTTGTTCAATTGTGATGAAGCCAATATATCCTTTATTGCTGCGATACACCTTTCCTGCCTGTTGGTGATGATATGACCTAGGATGTTGATATTATCCTTAATAGTTGAAGGTTCTTGTTATAGATGTGATCAAAGATTTAACCAAAATTTGATCTAAGAGATCAAATGCCTTTACTGCTTGCATAATGTACTTTCACAACAAAACCTTGAGGTAGGATGCATTCAATGTATTGGTCAATCTCAATTATTAGCCATGCAATTCATTTATGTCATAAGGGGTAAGTATGTCAACGATCAATTTCTCTTTATTGATCAAATAGTCCTTCATACTTCAGATATTTTGACTGTTCTATCAGGATGATCTTCCCTAGAAGCATATTCAAGATGTTTAATTGAAAACTCAACAAACCATTCTCACACAGTTTTATGACTGATCTTAAGGAAAATGCCTTGAAGTTATATATGTACTAACTTCAGGAAGGCATGCAATTATATATAGAGGAAGATATTGCTTCAAAGTTCAATATAATGCTTCAAGTGTAAACAACATACTGATCCTTTAGCTCTGCTACTGACCTTTTCATGTTGAATGTAGAATCCAGATAACGCTGGGAATACTACCTTGATGTACTTTTGCCATAATTCTTTGATCCTGAGGACCTGTATCATACCACTGCTCCATGACAATACTTGATATTCTGTAGATAGGCATGCTATTGTACCAAGTTCCAATTGATACTACCTTGATAAATTATGCAAAGATTTCACTTTAGCTTGCACATGAACCCATAGTTTCTACTATTGATATTTCCATTGTTCACACCAATAGTCATCAATATCCTGAATTTGATCTTGACATCTTAACTATTTTCTTTTTCTATCATTCTGGTTTAAAGGAATGTCACTGCATTTTATTTTCTTGGACTGCTCCAGAATCATTGTTGACTGTAATCCTCCAAGGTGACTTTTCATAGATGAGTGATGTAATGATATTAATGATGACAGACACTTTTATTACTCATTCTTCTTAATGTGAGTCATTGTCAATTCTAGCAATATGATTCACAATGTAATCATCATTTAAGGTGCTGATGTTTTCTTTCTATTACCATGGCTTCTTGTTGCCTTCTCTTCTTCCATCAATCTGTCAGCTAATTGAAACATCAGATAATATTCTACCTCTATAGTTCTCTGTTAGAGGAATTTCCTTTCACTTCCTGATCTCATAGCTGTTCTCATTTCATGGAGCTCTTCTTAGACTACTTTCATGGGGTCTATATATGAACTGCTCTCCCCCTGGGATGTTGCTTCATATTTGTCACTGGATGGATTTTTGATTTTCTTCCTAGAGCAGCTCCCCCTGAGACTATGGAGGATTCGTTATGTTATTGAGATAATAGGCTCCCCCTTTCTCTTTTCCTTCCATACCTTATTGGGGTTCATCATAATGTCTGCTCTTCTTATAGATTCATAGTTTTGATTGATCTGTTTTGATCCCATCATCTGTCTAGAGTTCTTTAATGTATATGGAAGATTGCAGTCCTTTGCTTTGTGACCAAGTTTGAGGCATACATAACATCTTATTTTATCATAGTACATTTGAGTTGATGTATAATACTTTGTTCCTCTTCTTGAATACATTTTACATTCAACAGACTTATGTCCAAAATTATTGCATGCATAACAGTAGCCATGGAAATAATTTGTGTACCTAGTGAAGGATTGTGTTAGTATGAATTCTTCGTCGAAGTGTACGAAAAAGAACCACTTTAGCTACGCATAACTAATAGCCCTAACAACAATAATGGCTGCAAAACATCTTCAGATCTGCAATTAGTAGTTAAAGTGCTGCAACAAACGGATCTATAAATGGAAAGACATTAAGCAGTAAAGTAAAGAGTTTGCTCCATGCATCCAACAGACAAGACAAGAACACGATTTTTGAATAAATTTTTATATTACAGGGCACCTGGGAGGAAAACAAGAAGGTGTATCCAGCTCTCCTCAATGGGATGGGTTCTTTGTAGTCCTCAGCACTTCAGATCTAAGCTTTCTCTCTCTTGTAGGTGTAGAAAACCCAATGCAGAAAATGGAGCTCAATGGGAGCAAATGGTGAAAATGAGACCAAGTGTATAGATCCAGAGTGATCTAGTAGGCAAAAAAAGGTGAGGAATGATGGGGAAGAACCCTCCTATTTATAACAAAATATTGGGTCATTCTAGATCTTGGTGCATGATTAAAATAATGTTAACCAAATCTAGATCCACCTCTATGGAATATTTTATTATTATTTGTTGGAGGGGAAGGGTGTTTGACTTGGGTCAAATCCCTTGATTAGTGAAAAATAAATAAATAAATGATTTATTTATCTTTTTAAGGAAGTGGTTGGGAGATAATCAAATAAATAATGATTTATTTGATTAATGGTGAGTGATTTGGTCATATTTAACAAGGAATATTATCTAAATAAGATTTAAATAATTATTCCTAGAAAATAATAAGATAACTATGGGTTTTTCTCATTAATTTCTTTGTTTTTGGGTTAAACATGACTCGGAATAATAATTAAATTATGGTTTAATTAATTATTCCATGAGGAAAATCAAACAAATATAGGTTTGTTTAATATTTCCTTTTGGGGTTTTCTAATTTAACATAGTGAAAGTAGTTTTACTTGGGGTAAAACTGGCCTTACATGGTGTACTTGGGTCCATCTAATGATAAAAGGTTAGATGACCAAAAAATGGTGTAACAGATTGTCTTTTCCATATGCTTGCTTGAGGGGTTATTCTCTTTTGTTGCATCCTTTGCTGGTTGGACTGGATTGTTTGTCTTACAATATGCTGCATTATGTCCTGGTTTGTGGCAGGCAAAACAAGTGATACTTCCTATATGAGGAAAGAACCTTCTTTGACATCTTCCAAATTTGTTCAATTCATCCTTAGGAGCATATGAGCCTTTAGCAATTGATTGTTTCATCCTCTCATTCTCTGTTCTTTCATGTTGCTGCTTGATTATGTTTATTTCTTTACAACTCATGTTCCTGCTGGCTTCTGCTTCTGTAGGAGTTTGCTGAGCTGCTTCACTATTCTTTACAGCTTTTACAAAAATGATTTTCTTGTTGTCTTCAACCTTGGACTTACTAGTTTCTCCTTCATATCCTATCCCAGTTTTTATGAAAGGTGACCTTTGAGCATTGAGAATTTGGTCCAACTTTCCAGAGCTTTTCATTAGAGGTGTATTCATTAATAGTTCTCTTTCGGCTTTTTCTAAATTCTTTCTTAGGCTCACTACTTCTTCTTCTAATCTTTCACATTCCCGATTTTTCTCTCTCATTTGTCGCAGCAGAATGTCTTCTATTTTTTTTTCCTCTTCAAGTTGTGTCTTCAGGCTAATAATTTCTTTCTTATCTTCATACTATTTCTCATCACAAATTTGCACCACTGTCTTAAGGTCTTTGTTTTCATTCTTTAGTCTTTCTATTTCAGTCAAGGCAGTGTTAAGTTTGGCTTTTTCTTCAGCTATAATTTCTTCATGGTTCTTATCTCCATTCACACTAGCAGGTACTTCATTTGATTGAATATTTTCCTGTTGACATGAATTTTTTTTCTTCTTAATTCTCTTATCCTTCTTGTCAGTGCAGTCCTTAGTGTCTACTCCACGTATGAAGTGCAATCTATCCCAGATTTCTTTTGCAGAGGTTAAATCCATTATCAACTCAAGGTCCTTGTTATGAAGATTGTCATATATCACACATTTTTCCTTGGCATTCTCCGTCCTTTCATCATGGGGGAGTCTCGTAGTAACCATCACATACAAGCTCCCAAACCTCAAAGCTCCATGGGCCATTAAACCGTTTTTAACCTTATCTCTCCATTCAGGAGAGTTTTCTGAATGATAATGTGTACATTTTGATAGTCCATGACTTAACCAAATCTCCTTCAAGCTATTAAGCTTACACCAAAGGAACCTCGTACATTTGATACCAATTGTTGAACCCTTAGTTAAACTGAGAGCGGGGGGGGGGCGAATCAGTTTAACACATTCATGGACTTTTAAAACTTTTCATTAAACTTTATTAACACCTTCATTTCATGATCAACATAATGTGTGAGCAATCTTTATTTGTGAGCAACAATTAATAAGCAGATTAGACAATGTATTAGCAGTCTTAATATGTGAGAAGAAAGTATTAGCAGACTAGATATACCATATCAACACATAGACATCATGCACATAGACACCAGATATAAGTGGAAACCCATAAAGGGAGAAAACCACATCTTATTATTGTTGTGATGCAAAGGCAAGCTCCAACTCCCTCTCACCACTGATTTTCTGTAGGCACCAACCTATAGGAGGCTCCTACCTCAATTCTGCAAGCTACAACTTTCAAGGAAGCTCCAACTCCCATCAATTTTCTGCAGGAACCAACCTACAGGAGGCTCCAACCTCAGTCAGCTACAACTGACATTTTATCAAGCTACAACTTGATGTGGAAGTACCAACTCCCATCTATTTTCTGCAGGCTACAACCTACAGGAGGCTTCTACCTCAATCAGCTACAACTGACATCTATCAAGCTACAACTTGATAGGGAAGCTCCAACTTCCTTACTCTTTCAAAAGAAAACACTCGCTGATTTACCTTGGATATCAGCTCTATTCCACACCATCTTCACTACTGTGCATCAGTCTTCATATATGTCTTATATTATCTCTGCATCTTCTTGGATTCTATATCAGTTCCATCTTCTTCTCTGCTCAGATCCTTCTTCTTCTCCGCTTCACTACTTTATTTCAGCATTCTCTAACTTCTCTGCATCTCATTCTGCTCCTCCTTCTTCTTATCTTTTCTGCCTTAATATTCTGTACTCTGCATTCTCTAACCTCACTCTCTCCAACCTCTTGCAGCTTTCTTATTTTCTTCAACTCTCTTCAATTCTGCTGCACACTCTCTTCTTCTCTCACACTGTTTTCGTCAACTTTTTCCCTTTGGATATTATCCTGTTTTATACAACATAGCTTCATGGCTATTTGTATTCCACTGGGAATTCAAAATGGAAAGCCGTGTCCCTTTGCCTTCTGCCTTCTCATCTCTTTTCATCTCACTCAGAGGAATGTAACTGTAGGTGCTTATTTTAATATTACAGTGGGATATTTTTTCTCTTCCGGAGACTTGCCAATGCATCACAAACAATAAAAACAATTAAAACATTTACATTCGAATTACAATGTGAACTCCATCTCAACTCATTTAGTCTTTTGAATCACTACGCATTTGTCTTTCCTTTGGCTATCTTTGTATTTTCTGTGACTGTTTTTTATCTCCTTTCGGCTCTGTTTGCTTTTATGTCCTATGTGGGGGTGTAATTGCTGCATACGTGTAACTGTGCCTTTTAAATAAATAAAATGCAATTGCTGACTTTTAAATCAAGGCAATTCCAACCCTTTTCATGCCACGAGTGTCTTGTTGATGTGGCGAGTTCTGCAGGCCGAAACATACATATATCACAATTGTATTACATTAATAATCGCACTCCCCTTAAGCTGAGGCCCATGGGTCTACAGACCACACGGCACTTTTCAATACAATCGCAACATTTGTTTTATATTACCAATCACCCTCCACCTTAAGCCGAGGCCCGTGGGTCCACAGACCATGCGGCACTTTTCAATACAATTGCAACAACTTTATATATATATATAGATAGATAGATAGATATATATATATATATATATATATATATATATATATATATATATATATATATATGTATATATGTATATATAACAGCGCCTTCACAAATTTCCGATTGCAATTGATATGCGGACCCGATCATGTTTTATATGGCAGAGTTTATATGACTATCGTGTCCGGCTTTGCCAATTGCAATCGCAAGCTGCCTTGCTCCGATGCGATTGATATGCTCCACAAATTTCCGATTGCGATTAGAGCTGGAACTCAAACACTTGTTAATCATAGTTAATAAGCCCATCGGATTCGGGCTTCAATTGCAATCGCAACTTTTAGTTGCAAGTGATCCGCTGCCAGATTTTCTTCGATGCGATTGTGTTGTTCCGATGCGATCATGTCAGACTTCAAAAACTTGTTACACATGGTTTATAAGCCCATCAGGTCCGGGCTTCAATCGCAATCGCAACTTTTAGTTGCATGTCCCGATGCTCCGCTTTAACTCCGATTGCGATTGGTCACTGTTCATTGTATTTTTCCGATGCGATTAGAACTGGAACTCAAGCTATATATGAGTTGTAGTTTATATACCAATCGGGTCCGGACTTCCAATCGTAATCGCAACTCTTATATTCTCCAATGCGATTGATCAGTGCCGATGCGATTAGACTTGGAACTCAAGCTGTATTTGTTAATCATAATTTATAAGCCCATCGGGTCTGGGCTTCAATCTCAATCGCAAGTTTTGGTTTATACATTCCGCTGCCCTTATAATCTCCGATGCGATTGGGTAAGGGGTCCCACCATATAGTACTTTGGTTATTTTTTTAACATAAAGCGCTCCATAATATATACATTGGACCTTTGGTTATATGCTTCGGGCTTCATCGCACTCGCAGATTCTCTGTTTATTTAAGTTCCGAGACTTATCAATTACGGTTTATAGACCCATCGGGTCCGGAATCACATCAAAATCACAACTTTTCTGTTGGTTACATGTTCCGCTCCCCTTGCGATCTCCGATTGCGATTGGGGAGGGGTCCCACCTTATAAGCCATTTCGTTTTGATAGAACCTTTGGTTATATAGATATAAAGCGCTCCGCTTGTATATATTTAAGCTTAGACCTTTGTTTATATGATGCGATGCACATGTATGTAAGGTGATGGATATATATATATGTATCCTCCATCGGGTTAGGCGATTCCCGGAATTTATGTGCCTTGCCGCTTGGGGTTAAGCGATTCCCGGAATAAGGTTTATGAATTTTGTGTAACGCCCATCGGTTAATGATTCTCAGAATTATACATATGAATGTATCTTCCGGCTTGGGCGATTCTCAGAATTTTATAATGGCTCTGCCTCTGCCTCTGCCTCTGCTGCTCCTGTCACTTTGCCTTTGCCTCTGCTGCTGTGACAACTGCTCTGCCTCTGCCTGTCTCCTTTATATTCGCTAACACTGCCTCTTCCTGTCTCCTTTGCTGTCTCCTTTTCCTGTCTCTGCTATCTCTCTGTTTCTATCTCTTCTTCTTATCTAATGCTGCTCCTTGCTTCTTCAAATGGTCTTGTCTCTGCTTCTCTTTGCTGACCTGATTCTTCTTTTTGTTGCTTCTGCTACTCGACCTCTGCCTCTTCTTATGCTTTCTCTGCTCCTTGGCTGATGTTTCAAGTGCTCCTCCTTTGTCATCTCCTTCACCTTATTTCTAGTTCAGGTGCTGCTCCTTTGTGCTCCTTTGCCATCAATGACAACATTTCCAACAAGGATATCCTATCAAAATATTGCTCGAGGAGGCCCTCAAAAAAAAAAGGAACGCGATGATGGATAAATTTTCTCAGATCCTTCAACGGTTGCCCACCGGCGGCGCATCTGCATCCAACATCCACTCTGGAGGTGCGACTCCTTTTAAGGTACAAGTAAATTTTGACATTCCCATATTTGAGGGTCAAATAGACGCAGATGCCATAGATAGATGGTTGAATCTATTAGAAGGATATTTCTTTGTTCATGACTTTTCAGACCGAGAGAAGATTATTTTTGCACTCCTCGAAGCTACCCCCCATGTTAAGGACTGGTGGGAAACCTACTTTGAGAACAAGGACCAGACTGAACCCTCTCTGTTATCGGCCATACCAACTTGGAATTCTTTCCGAGACGCCGTCAAGGAACAGTACTATCCCATGGGGAGCTATGAGGACAAGTACATAAAATGGACCACGCTGTGACAACAAAAGGAACAAGATGTGCATGAGCTAACGAATCTGTTCCATACCCTACACACATAGTTGGGTATCAAAAATTCAGAGAAACATCTGGTGCTAAAGTATCGCAGCTGTCTACACAGATACATTCAGGAGGAAATGGAGTTCCTCAACGTCTCCTCTCTTGGTACGACATACCGGTATGCTGCCAAGATTGAGTAGAAATTCAAACAGAAGAAGTGAGACTTTGGATCTGTGAATCAAAAGTAAGGGAAAGGTGCTTCCAAACCACAGAACAAAGGACAGAGCCAAGGCATGGCGGCTAAAGACAACCCGTCGAAGCCACAAGAAAAGAACAGCACCGCAAAGCCAAAGAAGGACATGGGAAAGTGGTGTGAGTTCCATAAGAGCTCCACTCACAACACAAGTGAGTGTGGGGCCAAGCAGTCGCTAGTGACCAAGATGAGGGATTCTGAGTCAGATGCATGCTCCGACTCTGAATCAAAACCTGAAAAGGGGAATGAAAAATGGAAACAGATTATTGATGCGGAGCCCAACGCCATTGTTGCCACTACAAAGATCCAGAAGGAGGGACCGGAAGATCCAGAGGAGGAGGAACGTCTCTTCCACTCCCAGATGTGGGTAAAGGGCTCCCCTGTACAGTTCATTATCGATAATGGGAGCCAAAAGAACCTCATTTCAGCAGATGTCGTGAAGCGGTTGGGCTTGCCAACCACAGCTCACCCACATCCATACACCATCGGGTGGCTTCAGCAAGGATGAGATCTCCGCGTAAACCAACAGTGCCGCCTTCCCTATAGCATCAAGCCCTTCATGGATGAGGTATTATGTGACGTTGCTCCTATTGATGTTTCTGATGTATTATTAGGACAACCATACTTGTGGAAGCGTCATGGTGTGTATGAGTCTCGGCCTCGCGCTGTTATTGTTAGTTTGGGAAATAAGTTGTACAGGATACCAGAGGTACCACCTCCTGTCGCTATCTCTTTGGTTACTGCAAAACAATGCAGCAAGCTCATTTCCCAAACCAGGAAATTCGTTTTCCTGATGGTCCGCCCCCAGGGCAAGAAGAAGACTGTGGCCACGACCTCTAGACAAGGCTCCTCTACATGAAAACAACAAATGGATAAGGTTGTGGAGGAATACGGGGACATATTCACCTCACCCACAGGGGTTCCTCTGCACTGTCAGGTCAAGCACCTGATTGATCTGAACCCAGGTGTGCGCTACCCAATGGACCGATCTATCGGTGCTCTGTTCTAGAGAACGATGAAATCAAGAGGCAGATTCAGGGGTTGCTACAGAAAGGTCACATCCGACCAAGTTCATCGCCCTGTGGGAGCCCGATCATGTTGGTACAAAAGAAGGATGGGACGTGGAGACTCTGTATTGACTATCGGGCACTGAACAAGATCACTGTCTGGAATAGGTACCCGATCCCATGGATTGATGACCTTCTGGACCAACTCAAAGGTGCAAAATATTTCAACAAGATTGACTTGAAGTCGGGGTATCACCAGGTACCGATTGAACCCTCCAATGTGTGGAAGACTGCCTTCAAAGCCAAGGAAGGCCTTTTTGAATGGTTGGTCATTCCTTTTGGGTTGACGAATGCTCCCGCAACCTTCATGAGGATGATGGACGACATCTTGCGGCCATTCACCAACTCATTTGTAGTGGTGTACTTGGATGACATTCTTATCTTTAGCCAGACTTGGGAAGAGCACCTTTACCACATCCGACAAGTCCTACAAACACTGTGGCAACACAAGTTGTGTGCCAATCTGGAGAAGTGCACTTTTGGCATGACCTAGGTTCAATATCTGGGATACATTATTGATGAAAGGGGGGTGCATGTGGATCCAGCCAAGATCCAAGTCATTCAGGATTGGCCAGCACCAACTACTATAACAGAGCTTCGCATCTTTCTAGGTCTTGCTAATTTCTACCGGAGGTTTGTGTTGGGATTCTCTGATATCACTTGGCCCTTGAGTCAAGTCACCAAGGGAGGTGCGAGAGAAAAATTCTTTTGGTTGGAACCTCAACAGAAGGCGTTCAAAGAATTGAAAAATCACCTCTGTTCTGCCCCAGTGCTCACTTTACCAGACTTGCAACAGCCATTTGAGATCGATACAGATGCCTCTGAATATGCTATTGGGGCAGTTCTTACTCAATAGGGACATCCAGTGGCATATCATAGTGAGACATTGTCTGACACAGTTCACAAGTATCCCACTTATGACAAAGAAATGTATTCCATTGTGCAAGCTTGTCGACAATGGAAGCATTACATTTTGGGGAAGGAAGCAATCATCCACACAGACCACCGGCCCCTGCAGTTCATACAGACACAAGGGAAGTTGCAGAATGATCGCCATCAGAAGTGGTCCACATATCTGCAACAGTTTCATTTGAACATCAAATACAAGAAGGGTAGCACCAATAATGTTGCAGACTGCCTCAGCCGACCACCGATCGTGGCGCTCACCACCGTGCTCAACTCTTGTGGGCACGAGACTTCTGATTGGCCGCTTCTCTATGAGAATGACCCAGAATTCGGCCACACTTACAAGGCACTCTTGGGGGGCACGCAAGTTCCAAATTTTCACCTCCAAGATGCACTTTTATGTCACCTGGGACACCTTTGTGTTCCTTCAAGCGAGCGTGCCAAGATGATATGGGAAGCACACTACAGTCGAGTCGCTGGGCATTTCGGGGTCGAGAAAACAGTAGCAATACTCCAGAGGTATTTCTATTGGCCGAACCTTCGAAAGGATGTCGAGAAGCACATCAGATCCTGCACTGCTTGTGCCATTGCCAAACCGACCATCAAGAAGCAAGGCCTATATACTCTGCTACCTACCCCTAGTCGACCTTGGGAATCCATCTCCATGGATTACATGTCAGGCCTGCCTTCTACTAAGCAAGGAAATGACTATGTTTTCGTGGTCATCGACAGATTCTCGAAGATGGCCATCATGGCGGCCTACAAGAAGAATATCACAACAGAAGCCACTGCTAAACTCTTCTTTGAATGAGTGTGGGTGCACTTTGGGATCCCACAGTCTATCATATCAGATCAGGATAGCAGGTTACTCAACACATTTTGGTCTAGCCTCTGGTCAATGTTGGATACCAAGCTCACCAAGTCCACAACTTTCCATCCCCAAACAGGTGGCTAGACAGAGGTCGTCAACAGAATGCTTGTACACATTTTGCGCATGTACAATTCAAAGCATCCACGCACATGGGACGAGAGCCTCCCATATGTACAACATAGTTATAATCGGGATCTCCACAGTTCAATCGTCCATAGCCCCTTTCAGGTGGGCTTGGGATTCCAGCCACTATGTCCTATTGACGTAGCCATACTATTTGCAACTGCTTAGGCCGATTCAGCGCATGTCCAATCTGAAATTGACAAAGCAAGTAGCTTCATCGAGCGCATTCAACACATCCTCCAGCAGGTTCATGATATATTTGACAGAGCCAATGCCAAGTACAAGCAACTCCATGATCAACACCGGGTGCCACACAACTTCCAGGTGGGCGACAAAGTATGGCTACATTTGCAGAAGGAGCGCCTCACTGGACCCCACCGCAAGCTTTGCCCGCTCTGATACAGGCCGTACACCATCACCAAGGTTGTAGGAAACAATGCCTTCGAGCTCAGTATTCCACCATTCCTTGGTCTGCACCCAGTCTTCAATGTGGATCGCCTTCGTCCTTACTTCCCACCTCTACTGGACACCTCAGACATTGCAGAACAACTCACACCAACAGAGTTAAACCTAGATTGCATGGAACAGGCCACCACAAATTGTATCAGGGATGTGAAAATAAAGAGCACTTGCCAACAAAACATCCAATTTTATCGAGTTGTCAAAGCTGGCCAACTCCTACACCAAGGCAAGTGGTTCACTAGGGACCAAGTTCAACAGAAGTTTCCTCATCTCATGGATGAACTCAACGCAGTGGGGACCATTTCTTCCTAAGGGGGGAGGAATGATCCAGGTGGATATTGGTGGCCACCCGCCTATTTCACTTGGGGCCCCACCATTGCCTCTTTCATTTTTTCAGTTTCGGCACAACTTACTATTTTTACCAGTTTTTCGGGTCTTGAACTTCCGGAGCCGTTTTGAGGCCCTAAACGACGTTTTTTGGGTATCGCACCTCTAGCAAATATTATTCCGTTCTATAATGGATATTTGTGGTGAAATTTGTATTCCTCGAATAGATCTTTCTAATGATGTACCATGTGCATCAAACGGAGATAGTATGCCAAAGTTACGTCCCTGGGAAGTTGAAACACCAATTTACCCAAACGGGGCCCATAGTTTTGGCGCTTCATCTCCTAGGGTTAGGTTTTTGGATGTTTAGAGTTATCCATTATTTCTCAATAATAAATAGGCCCTCAAGCCTCATTGTAACTCAGTTCAGAGGCCTGTAGCCACCATATCTCTTCTCATAGATAGCTACCAGCGCCCTAGCTAGTTTTATTTCCATTCTGTCTGTAAGCAAATTTCAGTTCTTTGATATTAATGAAATGAAGTGTTATTTCTGCTGCATCTCAGTATCTATGGTTATATGTTTATTCTGTTGCGTTCCTGCATAAATCCGGATCATAGGGTTTATTTCTGGTTTCCCCAATATTCCCCTTTATTTTCTAGCATGCTTCCAAATAACTCCTCCTTGTACGATTTTTGAACCTTCGGTGTTTTTTGGATTCTGGGCAGTCAAACAATTTTCTCTCCAACGTAACCTCTCAAAATAGTAGTTGATTCTTCCTTTACAACCGAATCAATATCCTCCTAGCTCTGATACCACTTGTTGTGGGGAAAACAATGAAACGAGAAAGATAATAGGAGAAATATAAATGAATTGGAAAGCTAAATAATAAAACACTTTGAAACTTTTATTGATCAAATGATTCTCCATACTTTTACAAGCCTCTTGGGCCATCTTATTTAACCTAGACATGTTTTTTTATTCCAACTACATATCATTATTCAACCTACATTTCATTATTCTAACTACATAGGTAATAAGAAAATTTACAATGTTTGTTGTCACATTTTAACAACATGTTGACATATAGTGCAAAGGATTTTGATGGGTATCATTAAGTTAGGTGTTGGAAAATTAAAAGTCTTAGTTGAAATCCAAGTAGAGTATTTAAAGTGAGTTTTAAATATTCTTTTACCTTAGAGTACAAAAATTTTCAACTACATCATACAATAGGGGTTTCTCACAGATTGGACAACTAGTCTCGCAATACCTCTTTTCAAGAGTGATGATGTCAATAATCCCTCCAATTAGACGGCCATAATGATAAACCCCTTGTTTGTAAAGTTATTTGGAAGAATGCTAGAAAATAAAATCAGAAAGCGTGAAGAAGAAAGAGATAAGTGTGCTAAAGGGAAAGAATTTTTTATACCTAAACATTCCATAGTTGATCATTGTATAACTTTAAGGCGCATCATTGAAAAAGTTTGGGAGAAAAAGGAAGAATCATTTTTTTTCCTTTTTTATTTCGAAAAAGCGTTTGACATGGTTGCTAGGGATAAGCTTCGACACAGAATGGAGGAATTTGGGGTTCCTAGAAATTTGAGAGCAGGATTTCATAGGCTCTATGAAGAGGTGAAAGTAAAAATTACAACTTTATCGGTCATTTGTAAAAAATTTAGAAGCGATATTGGGGTCAAGTAAGGTTTCCCACTCTCTCCTACCCTTTTTGGTTTATATATCGACAAGCTTGAGGAGTGGCTAAATTTTCAACGGGGTGATGGTATCCATTTGGGAATGTTTGTTATAGGGTTCTTTTGTATGTAGATGACATTATTCTGATTTCTAAATATGATCTCGGTTTGCAAGATCAACTTTATCCCTTGAACATTTTTTTGGAAGGGTGGGGATGCAATTCAATATTAGCAAAACGAAAGTAGTGGTTTTCTCTATAAAAAAAAAACTTAACCAACATAAGTTGTACTTTGAAGGCAAAATTATAGAAGAAGTTCTCAATTACAAATACCTCAGAATTAAATTCAACATAAATCTAAGTCGGGATGGCTGTGGAAAGAAAATAACTTTGGGGGGTTGGAAAACATTTTGTACTTTTCAAAATAGGTGCAGAGAGGCAGAGTTATGGGATTGGAAAACCACTCAACATTTTTTTGGGCTTCTAGTGATTTCGATGATTCTCCATTGTTGTGGATCATGGGACTGGAAACAACTCAATGTTTTTTTTGGCTTCTAGTGATTCTGATGATTCTCTATTGTTGTGAATTGTGAGCCAACAGTGCATCTCACATGAAGTGGAAACAAATTGAGAAAATTCAGAAGCATTTGATTACAAACAAATTCAAAATTAAAAGTGTATTTCCTTATGCTATCTTGGTAAGTGAAACAATGGATTCTCCTATTGAAGCAATTGCTATGGTGCGAGTCATAAGGTATTTTAAAAAAAAATGAGCAAATGGAATAGGGAAGATGACCTGATCAGGTTGTCTTTAATTAAATATTGTGCAAAATAAAGAAGACTTGGATGCAGCAAAATAACAAATGGTTTAGTAAATGGGGTAGTTTCTTGAACATATCTCTCATAAACAATAAATAGATAAAAGCTTTTGTTTTTGATAAGTTGCACAAGCGTACTTTGTATAAGGAGTTATGGAGAAAGAAAAGTACTCTATTGAAGTGTTTAATCCCACTCATAATCATAAAAAAAAGCATACGTGGACTCCAATATTTCTTGGACAGCCAAAATTATTATTTCTCAGTTAAGGACTAATTCTCATCAATTCCATTGTGAAACATGGTGTTGGAAAAGGCCAAAAGAAGTGTGAGAGGAAAGAATATGTATTTTTTTTTCTCTGAGAAAAGTGGAAACATAAAACCATTTCATTTTAGAATGTGAGGTCTTTAAAGACAACAGGAAAAGTTATGCAGATATTCTGGTAGCTAGCTCTTGCGATAATCTATTCAGTGAGGGTTTTTTCGAGAATCTCAAATAAATATAATAGTTGGATATTGGGCCTTTGGACTCAATAAATTTTATTTTATTTTTTAAATAAAATTTATTAAAAAATTTTCATAAACTCGAGAGCTAAATTGACTTTTAAAAGCCATCCTTTTTTATTTATTTGTTTGTCCAAACCTATAACATTGTTGCACCAACAACTGGTTTTAAGCGCTAAGAAATGCAAAAAGATTAATAATTTGGGAACACCCAGGAGCCTACTTAAAATCTATAGGTGTAAGTCTAACTTCTAGACCAAAAAACCTTTTTCACTAGAATTCACCAAAATCTCACAACATAATTTCGCTATTTTGTTTTTGTTTAACTTATGTTTTTGAATGCATAAACGGATTCAAAATCCTAAAAAACCCGAGGGGCACTCAAATTATGTAGATTAAACAATTTAAACTCAATTTTTTTAAAATCTCCAGTGTATTTTGATTAAAATTAAACCAAAAAATGCTCTATTTAGTCTATAAGTTAGACTACACCAAATTTATATATTTCTGACCATTCCCTTTCTTAATATAACTCTAATTTAATCTATTTTAATTTAATTTAATCTAATAATATTACTTTAATTATTTTTCAATATTTTAATATAAATTATTAACATCTTCTCTTTAATATCAATTTGACCATCATCTATTGATATATTTTTAATATATATAACTAGCAATTGCACCTAATGTTGCAAAGGAAATGCCATAAAGCATAAATTCGAGAAGCATAGTGACACATTAAAAATCATTGAAGATGAAAATTAGGAAAAAAAATGTTATTCAAGGTATAAGAAATCACTTACATTATGCCAAACTAATAGATTCTATAACCTTTCCAACATAGATTGCATCTTAATCTTCAAATATGGTCTTTCAAGATGCAATAGAAAATATTTGATAGATTTTGAAAAAATATAGGTACATGACATGAGATAGGCTAAATAAAATAATATTAATTCATGAACAATATGATGGTTATATTTCCAAATCTAAATTTGTATCACAACCTGACAAATTTTAGACATCATCACATATTAGATGAAAACGAGCGAGCCATTAGCTCCCAATTATTCATAACTATTGGTGTAAAATCTACAACTTTGATGGGAAACTATAGTGCAATGTAGTTGTTGATGTTTAATATCTCCAATGTTTCCTCAGAGAACATTATCTCGAAAATTGGAAAGAAATTTTTTGAATTTCACTGTCACTAACAACAACAAACTATTTTAGTATTTTTCATTGGCCCCTCAACAATATAGGGTTTACATATTGTGGTGGCCATAATTCTAATATGTATTATAACTTATTGTATATATCATCAATTTTGATTGACAATTGCAACAAACTATTATAACACTTTATATGGTGACGAACCCTCTACATGGTTGAAGACATTGAGTATTCAGAGAATCCAATAAACCACCAACCACCTATAACTTGACCAACTCAAAAATACCCAAGAAAAATAACTAAAAAAAAAAAAAATAACAATTAAATACCCCCAAAGTCGAGTGAAGTAATACAATGTGTAGAATGTGCATTTGAAACAAGACTGAGGGTGGTCAACTTGCAATCCTAATGTACCCTCTCTACAATGATGCTTGCTACAATTTCCAAATGCATATCAATACGTATCCAAGAACTAATATTCAATAAGACTAGACCATTTTAACCAAAGTGGATGATGCAATTTATTTGTCTCTCTATCATAACCCCCTAAACACATGTCATTCTCTCCCTCTCTCTCTTCTTCCCTCTCTCCCCCCTCCATCTATATCCCTATCTCCCCTTGTCTCTCCTTCTTACCACCAAGACATATACTCTCTCTCTCTCTCTCTCTCTCTCTCTCTCTCTCTCTCTCCCTTCGTCTCCCCCCCCCCCCGGTCTCTCCATATCTATCTTTATTCATCACTCCCTCTCTTTTTGTCCCTCTTCTTTCCTTTCACCCCCCTCCATATATATCTCTATCTCCCCTTGCCTCTCCTTCTCACCCCCAAAACATACTCTCTCTCTCTCTCTCTCTCTCCACCTTTCTCTCTCTATGTCTTTCTTCCCCTTCCAACTCCATTTCTCTCTCCCCCTCTCTCTCTCCTCTCTTTATTTCTTCCTCTCTCTCCCTTTATCTCTCCCCCCTCGCCCCCATCACACACTCCCTTTGTCTCTCCACCCTCCAACTCTGTCACTATCTCCATCTCTCTCTCCTTGCTCTCCCCCTCTCTCCCCCATCCATATCTATGTATGCTTGTATTTGTCTTCCCCATATTTCCCTATATATATCCTCTCCTTTTCTCTCCGTTCCCTCGTCTCCTCTCTCCCTCATTCCATATTCATCTCTCCCTTATCACACACACACACTCTCTCTCTCTCTCTCTCTCTCTCTCTCTCTCTCTCTCTCTCTCTCTCTACCTATATCTGTCAATGTATTTTTCTACCCTCCCTCTATTTCCCCCTTCCAACTCCATCTCTCTCTCCCCATCTCCCTCTCCTCTCTCTCAAGTCCCCTCTCTTTTCCTTCCTCTCTCTCCCTTTCTCTCCCACCTTCTTCTGTCTTTCCCCCCCATCAGACGCTCTCTCTCTCTCTGCCCTACAACTCTTTCACTATATCCCTCTCTATCTCCTTCTCTCTCTCCCCCTTTCTCCACCAGTCATATCTATGTCTCCTTCTCTATCATCCCCTTGTTTCCCTATCATTATCCTCTCCTTTTCTTTCCCTTCCCTTGTCTCCTCTCTCCCTCATTCCATCAGTTAGGCCTCTGTAAATTTAGCAGATTGGTAAGATTAAAGCTGCAGAGACAACATTATGAACCACTTTGGGATTCTAGGATCTAGCCCTCCTGAATCCAGAGAGGGATCTCTCTTATAAGTGCAAAGATTGATTTATATTTAAGGCTTTTAGTATGATATTAGGCTAGTTATTAAGAACAAGGGTTTTTTATTTGTTTTTATGATTGAGCATGATTTTTAATTGAGTGGAAAGTCCTAAAAATCAAATAGTTTGAAAGGGTTGAAGGTGTGAACAATCAAAACAAGATTTAGCTTATAGGATAGATATGAAACAACACTTAATCCATTGGGCTATGGAGTCATAAAAGGGTTTAATTGTGCAACAATTTCAAGAGTGATCCAAGGGGCAAGTCATCTATATGAAAATATCCTTTAGATTAAATGATGAATGGAACATTAAAAGTGTTGAGATGGTGGAAAAAGTCAATAATTTCAACAAGGATTTATCAGCTTTCCAAACAAGAAAAGCCTTTTAAGCAATTGTTTGAAACCAACCAAAGACCGGGCTAACCTTAAAATTATTTGGACAAGCTTGTATTAAAGCTAACTTATCATACAAACAATCCAGCAATCCACATGACTACTTTCAGAAGGGATGAAAACAGATAAGAAAAAAAAGTGCAGCTTAAGATCAAGCAAGATACATTAAAATCTAAGCCTGCTTCAGTATACTCTTAGGGAAACCTTCAAGACAACTTTTGGAGAAAGGAACTAGAAGACAGGGCAAACCATAAACTTTTCCATCCTAACTCTACTCAGCATATAATGAAAATATCATTCAAGAACTTCCTTTCATGTTTTTCACATCAAGACAGGGACAAACTAACATTCCTTGATAATGTTTACACTTAACTTAAGTCATTTGTAAACACAATTTGAGGAAAACATAAAGATAAATCTTATCAGTGAAAGTAGGGTACTTTTAACAGTAAATCCTAGCTCTATATTTGCTATTCTTTATCAGAGAAAAGTGAATACTTCACCAATGATATAGACCGAGATCCCAAAAATCGGCTTGTATATTGATGTCAATCTAGTTACATGCTTCAAGTCCAATGTTCCAGTACATCAATCATATTTTCTTCTCAACCTAACCTCTTTGATCACAAAACAAAGCTTCAAGAGCCTCTGAAAACTATTTACATGTAGAAACTTTCGAGCACAAGTATTACATCAAAGTTCAGCAACCAACCTATATCTCATCTTCTACAGAAGTATTTATAGAAGAAATGAGGAGGTGGAATGAAAGAAAAGATCTCTAAGTTAAATTAATACAATTTAATGCTTCTCGGCCTTTGAGGGGCTCAATGGAGAAATTCTCTGATATTTTTCTGTATTAATTGATTTTCATCAAGTATTTTTAGCCGCTAGGCAGTTTTTGTTGACTTAAAAATTCTTTAAGCAGGTTTGCAATAACTCTGGCTGCTTTAAGAAAAATATCACTAACTAAGGCAATAAATATGCATTCTTTGATTTATGGAGAGATGAAGGTGGCACTTCGGTAGCTGGAGAGGATCCAATTAGCCTCTAATGTGGCGGTGGAGGACCTTCGGACTGATATATCTCTTTGTTAAAACACTTTTAATTTGCTTTTGATCTGTGTTTTAGGTCTGATTAGGCTTAATTTTTGTCTTCAGGTCTTCATACTGTCATTAACTATGTGGATTAGGCCTTTGACAGCTGGATTTATGCCTTAATCCCTCAAAACTATGTTAAAACCTTCAATTCTTCATCTCTGCTTCGATCCCACCCTTTGACACTGATACTCTCTGTATAATTAAGGTTCACTTTGTTTTTGTTGTTCTTGCAGGCATGCAAAGGGCTTTATAATGTTATCAGTTCTCATGAGGCACGGATAAATCATGATATGGACCTTGCAGATTGATCTTCTTCATGAATAGTGGCCTGAGGGATCATCATCCCTAGCCCTTGATTTCATTTCAAAAAACTGTGGAAAAGCTTTAAAACCTGCAAAAAACGAACAAAATTAAGAAAACCCGATGAAAATAGGTCAGAGGGCGTTTTGGCCGTGAGAATAAATCGTGGCCATCGATCCAAATCAATCGATGATCGAGATTGCTCGATGGGTTTGATGGGGAGGCGGTTGGATGAAGAGGAGGAAATATTAAGTCCGAGCCATTGATCTAGATTGATCAACAACTGAGATTAATCAATAATTTTATAATGCAAGGGGAAATGTTACAATGGAATGGAGGAAAATTTAATGAAAAAGGGAAAAAATCTTTGTCGGAAATGAAAATGGGGCTAAATGAAGTTTTGGATCACAAAGTGATCTAGGTCGTTGGATGAAAACGATGGATGGCAGAGATCAAAAGGTGAAAACTTAATGCAGTGGAGAAAATGGTTTTCGCGCAGCTCTGAGGTGGTTTTGAAAATTTGCAAAAAAGAATGCGATATCACAAACCTGCTGACACGTGTCCCCTCCAAAACCACTTTTATTGCGTAATTTTTGAACGTTAACTCACAAGCGCAGAAAAAAAGTGAAACGCATTGTGAGCCGTCGAATGGGGGACAACAGATCCAACGGTGCGGATCACACGCGCTAGAGGGAAAGTTGCACGGACGGAAAGGATGGTGGGGTCAAATGGCGGTTTAAATGTGAGCCGTTGGATCAAGGGAATGGACAGTCGAGATCTAATGATGGGGAAGAAATGAAAAGGGCATGATTTGAAAGCGGAAGAAATGTAGACCGTTGGATTAGAGGAAATCAACGGCGGGTATTCAATCGAAGGTCGGGATGGTGGAGGGATATGCGATGGGCAAGCACGATGCGATCAAGCATTGGCCGTCAGATCTGGGAGTAGATTGAAGGTCAATATTCAATCATAGGGGTAAAGGAGGAAATTTGTGGGCAGAATACGAAGAAATCTTAGCCGTCGGTTCTTGTGGTTTCGATAGCTAAGATTCAATCAGGGGGATCGGCATTGAAGAAGGCAAAAGGGAAAAGTGTTATGGGAAACTACGACTTGCCGGTTGCGATTGAGCGAGAGCCGTCGATCTAAAAACTAGAACGACGTTGGAGATTTAATCATGTAGGAAAAAGGCGGAATGACGGGTTTGGAACGGGGAACAATATGAACTGTTGGATCTGGGCATAATGGATTAGATCAATGGTGGAGAAACGATCGCGGGATCGCATCGAAGGAAAGGAAAGAACCAAGAGAAAAGGTTTATAGGATTATTTGTGATGCAATTTATTTGTGCGATCTGATAAGCCGATGATCGTTGATCGGTTTAGATCAACGGTTAACACTCATTTAAACTTTTAACTATCGGGTTTTATTGAAATACAAAGGAAAGTCAGGTTTTACAAAATACAAAGGAGAAAAAGGTTTTGACGGGGTTCAGAGAGGATTTTAGGCCCTTTAAGCACCCGATTGCAGGGCTTAAGGTCCTATGAGGAAGCGGGGTTTATAGGAGTTAAGCCCTCAGGGGCTAAAGTTCCATATAATATAATATGAGTGTTTTTAGGCTAAAAAACATGGTTTTTAAGCCAATTTGAGGGTTTCGGTAGAAGGGAAAGGAGTTTTTAAACCAAATGGTTTTAAAAGGGTCTTGGAGTGAATTTGAAGGTTTAAACGAAGGCTTATGGAGGGATTTTTATGAATAAAGAAGGGGATGAAAATGGGCTTATTTATGGGTGAAAGGAGGGATAAAAGGAAGGGAAAATGGTTTTTTTCAGTAGTCTTCTTTAGGCAAACAACAGATTGCTCAGGTGTATGAGGGAAACAGCAATGACGATTAAAAAGATTAGTTATTTTCATAAGACTTTAAGAACTCACAATTTGGCCATGAAATTTTTTCTTGAAGTCTAAACAAGATCTAGCCACCATCTGATATGAAAAAATTTTATAGGTGGCTAAAAATGGCTCCACATGGGGATGGCACCTTTTTGAAGGTGTCAAGAACTTCAAACCTGTCTTCTCTGGAAGCTGATCAATGCCTCGTCCATTGGGCTGCACCTTTCTTTCCTTTGATAATCTTCTTTTGCTCTGATAATGTTAGCAGCCATTAAAAACAATGGAATTCTATCAAAACAATCTTTCTACCTACCCAATCCTAATGATCTAACATTTTTTCTTCTTTTAGAGTGCATTTGGATTGGAAAACTCTTTTTACAAACATTTTATTCTTTTGATAAAACATAAAATTAGTCTATTTCTACCCTTATTTCTCCATGAACTCAGATTAGGCAGTTGAATTCATAAGCTTCTCTACCTAACTATTATCTATCAAGATTAGACTATCTGATAGATTTTTATTCACTAAATTCTAAAATAGAAAATTAAAAGCAGTCAATCCAAGATTAAGCAATTTGACTTGATGCATATCTATGGCATAAAAACAAGTTGCACATAGACTAAAATTTGCAGAAAATTAAAGCAAAATGGTGAAGGCTTAAGATCTGAAAGTTTAAGAACATCCTTCTCTTTTCTTCAGCTCTATTTTTTAGGCTTGTTTGAGCTGTTTTTCTTTTTGTTCTCTAGTTCAAGGTTTGGGCATATTAGAACCAGTTTGCTTCTATCCTTGGCTCAAGTTTAAACAGATTAGAGCCTTTCTTATTTTTGAAACTTATAGGTTCAGATTTTGAGCTTGTTTGAACCATTTTTCTTCTATCCTAATCTTCCTAACTGATAAGCCAAGATTAAACTATTTGGAAAATCTATTTCACTAACCTATCAGCAGTAAATTGAAAAATAATTAGTCATGATTAGGCTGTATGACTAACTAAGAGTGTTTTTTTTAGGAGTGGCATTTGAGCTTGCACACTTTCAGATTTTGTTTCTCTTTTTTGGTATGGGGTTGTACCTTTCTTGTTTTTACAATCTTCCCTCTTTTCTCTTTATATTGTTTTTGTATTTTTCATTTTTATAGCTTTGAATGAAATGATGAGTATGATATTCATAATGAGAAAAAATAAAAAAGCTTCCAAACTGATATGGTCAAGAAAAATAATGTTTGAGCATCCTGCCATTGACAGGACCCCCAAAAAATTCAGCTCCATTCAATTCTTCAAAGAAATAAGCATTGTTACCAGCAATAGAATGAATGAGATAAGGGCCAAGCCATAACTTATAAAATTTCCCATGCTTGCCCTTATCTTCTCTCCTTGAATCCCACTTTAAAACTTTGTCACCAATGCTGAAATCACTGGCCTTTGTCCTTCTATCAAAAAGCTTCTTGATGCTTTCTTGCTTTTGTAATGCTCTGTTGTAGACTTCCTCTCTGGTTTGTTGAAGATGTATGGTCTGATTAATTCTTCTAATCATGTCATTATCTTCAGAATGTACTTCTTGGATCATCTTCATGACTGGAACTCCTAGGCTAGTTGGAAAAATTTCATCTACTCCATAAACAAGCTGGTAGGGTGACATTCCAATTGATTTTTTAAGTGTTAATATGTCAGCCCATAATGCATGTAATAGCTTTGTGTGCCAAGATTTCTTATTGTCCTCCAGCAACTTCTTAATTATTTTCACCAAACTTTTTTTTGAGGATTCTACCAGCCCATTACCTTGAGGGTAATAAGCAATAGAATGGCTCAATGTAATTTGATATTTGTGACAGAATTAAACCATATTTTTTGATCCAAATGCAGCAGCATTTTCAGTGATAATCTTCCTAGGGCAGCCAAATCTAGATAGGATATGATTTTCAATAAATTTTATGATGACAGAGTCATTGGCTTGCCTAGAAGGGATGGATTCTATCCATTTGGTAAAGTAGTCGGTTGCAGTGAGAATCCATTTATGTTGGGCAGATGAGGGTGGATGGCTTTCTCCTATGAAGTCTAGACCCCACTGCTGAAAAGGAGCTTCAACAGTGATTGGATGCAAAGGTAAGGAAAGCAATTTTCTTTTGCCTTCAAAGAGTTGGCATTTATGATAGGCAATAATCGTTTTATGGACATCTTGAAAGAGGGTGGGCCAATAGTAACCATCTCTAAGGATTTTATTGGAAATTTTCCTCCAATAGAGGTGGCCTCCACATTCTCCTTCGTGGAACTCATGCTTGATTTTCTCTGCATCATTCTCAGGCAAACATTTAAGCAATAATCAACTAGCATTTTTCCAATATATACATTTATCTAAAATGCAGTAATTTACAACTTTCAACTTTAAAAATCTTGTCGTTGTCTTAGACAAACCAGGAGGTGTATTCAAATTGAGCAAAACATATGAAATATCAGCATACCAATATGAATTTAAAAAACAATCCTCAATAAGGGGAGTGGACAACTCCTCTTGTTCATCTAATGCATTTATCATGTTAATATCAAGAGCTTCAAAATTAGACTCAGCCATTAATCTTGCTAGTCCTTGGCCTTTTATGAGTTTAGTGGGATTGATTTCTAAATCATATTCAAGTATCACAGCTATCCACTTTCCTCTTTTGCCATCTGGGTCATGTGTTAGAATATCTTTTACAACTGAGTTTGGCACAAATGAAATTATGTGGGAGTGTAAAATGTAAACTCTGGAGTCTTTTAAGGCTTCGACTAAGGCAAAAGCTTGTTTTTCCATGATATTGTACTTCAGAGGTGCATCTCTCAATTCCTTACTAAATAATGCAATTGGCTTCTCTTGTCCCTTCGAATTTGTCTGTAATAGGATAGCAGCCACTGTGTGTTCTGATGCAAATGAAAAAATGAAAAATCTTTTGAAAAATCAGGACTAGTGAGAACTAGTGTTTTGGTTAATGCTTGTTTCACCAGTTCAAATGATCTCTTTTCTTGTAAGGTCCATTTAACTCCTTGTTCTTTCTTTAACATGTTTTCTATGTTTCTAAGGAGTTCAGCTAAGTTGGGTATGAACCTTCTCAAGAAATTAATCTTTCCAATGAAAGATTGAAGTTCCTTGATGTTTCTAGAATGATTTATTTGCAATATACCCTCAATCTTTTTTGGGTCTATCTTTATCCCTTCTTCTGATATAATGTTCCCAAGTAGTTTACCTTCTTGGAGACCAAACATTGTTTTCTTTGGATTTAAATATAACACATATTTTCTGCATTTCTCAAAGACTTTTCTCAAGTGTTCTAGGTGTTTTTCATCTGTTTTGGAAAAAACAGTGATATCATCAAGGTAAATAATGATGAAGTAGCCTAATTCTTCCGAGAATGCAATATCCATGGCTCTCTGAAATGTAGCACCAGCATTCATTAAAGCAAAGGGCATTTTCACATACATGAAAGTGCTCCAAGGTGTAGTAAAGGTTGTTTTGAGTTGATCAGCAGGATGTACTAATATCTGATTGTATCCTGAGAAGCCATCTAACAAAGAAATCCTTTTAGAACCAACTACCCTTTGTAATATGATCCATCTTGGGTAAAGGGTAGTTTTCCTTTAATGAGGCTTTGTTTACGTTCCTAAAGTCAATACAAAGCCTTATTTCTCATGTTTTCTTCCTAACTGAAACTAGATTAGACACCCGCTCCGAATATCTAATAGGAAAAATAATTCCAGCTTTATACATTTTCTTGATTTCTTTCTCAACTAAAGGCAATTGAACAGGGTTGATTCTGCGCAATTTTTGTTTAAAAGGTTTTTGGTTTTCTTTGAGGGGTATCTTGTGCTGAATTATTTATGTGTCATAGGACTTTATATCCTCATAACTCCATGCAATACATCAGAAAATTCCTTAAACAACTCAATGTATTTCAGCTTGATGCGAGTGGCAAAGTTTTAGACAGTTTAATCATTTTTTTTTTAGTTCACTGCCTATGTTACACTCTTCTACTTCAGTTTCAACAGGTTCCAGCTTTGGTTTCTTGGCAACATCATTGAAATCAAACAACTCTTCTAATGGGACCAGACCTTTTGGAAAACTTTGAGTGTTAGATTGCAGCGTTTCTAAGTCTGCACTAATTTATGTGGTATTTTCAAGTTTATTAGCTAACGGATTTATACCAACAATCTTTGGAGAGTTTAATTCTTCATCAAGTGGGTTTTATTCAATAGAACAGTCATCTTCATAATCTGAATCTGAACTTGGTAGTTCAAATTCATTTTTGGACTGTAGGAAGTCCTCTATTTGTTTGTCTCCATCAAACACTTGCCAATATTTCTCATTATCAGGGACAACTGGTCTAAATTTTATTTGGTTAGTGCATTGTTTGGTTTCATAAGGTGTTAAACATGTTCTAGCAGCAAAAGCTAAACTATGGGCAAGGATATTTTGGTCTCTTGGGACAAAGATAAGTTGAGATTCCTCAAATGTTCTTAGTAAGTCCATGACATCATTTATATAGGCTCTAAGTCTAGGGTGTTTGGCACTATATTCCCCATTCACTTGCCTAACAATCAACTCTGAATCCCCATGAACTTTTATCCTTTTGGCTCCTAATTTCTTCAACAAGTGTAGGCCTAAAAGGAGGGATTCATGCTCAGCTATGTTATTTGAACATTGAAAATTTAATCTGTAGGAATGACCTTCAGTGTGATTATTTTCATTTTTATGTATCGAAATTCCTGCACCTGCATTGTTCTTAGTGCAAGACCCATCAAAATTCATACTCCAAAGAGGACTAGCTTCAAAATTACTAGTTTGGCTACTTTCATCTTTATCTTGTGTGTTTTCAGCTTGTTCTTGACAGTCAGTATTGTGTTGAAAGTGTTCTAGTTCCTCATGTTCTTCATTAAGTTGAGGATTCTTCTCTTGGTTCTCAAAGTTGACAAGCATCGGATGATTGTTTTGTAGCTCAAGACCTATGATTAGTTTATAGTGATTTTATATTCTGACACATTGTTTTAACCCTTCTGTTATGTCTCCTTCATTTTCTATGTCTGCCACTACATTACAGTGAGGAGTGGCCAGTAAATCAGTTAAGGTTTCTTGCTCATTAAATATTTCATGATTGAAGAGAATAAATGAGTCAAGGCCTGTATGTACAGAATAGATAGGAGCGTTTTCTGGTCTTCCTTGGCTACTTACCATGTATTGCATATGAGATTCACTATAAAGTCTTCTTGTTTGATTAAAAATAGGGATGGTAGCATATTTCATATCCATTTGCATTGTTCTTTGTAACTTAGCTCCCCAAGATCTTGATAATAGCATACCATACTTTGGGGGTACATCAGCCACTACAATATCCATTACTAAACACTTGGTTGGAATTTGTGCTAAGTTTACACAAAGGTCTTTGATCAAACCTAGGCATTTCACTCTACTAGAGTCAAAGGAGTATAGATCTTTCTATGGTCTGGTAATTTCAAGGCCTAGGCTTTCCATCACTGATTTTGGCATTAAGTTATGAGAGGCCCCTGAGTCATGCATAGCGTTGTGTAAAATTTTGTCATGAATCTTCAAACTAACATAAAAAGGAGGAACTGGCCCTTCTTGGTATCTTCTCTCAATCTTAGGACTAAATAAAAGCTCTGGTTGGTCATCATTAAGATTGACAATGTCATTATTTTCTGCTATGTTAAAAGCCTTCAAAATTTTTGATCTATATAAATCTTGGGTGGCTAATTCGGTAAGAGGAACAGATATTTTTATCTTGGAAATTTCTTGCTCTAAACTAAAAGGGACCTGATTTTTTACAATGTTTGTTTTAGCCTTATTAACCACCATTTTCTCAGCAAAATCAGCTTGCTGATTTTCTCTATTTACATTGGTCAAAATTGTTTTATTAGGACCACTAGCTGATGTGCTAATGCTGCTAAGGTCTGCACTATGTTTTTCATTCATTTGAGTGCCTTTCTCTTTGTTCTTATCAAAATTTACAGCCACTGTTTTGTCTTTCTGTTTAATGTTTTTGGGTTTAATTAGAGGGTTGTTTTACAAAGAATTATTAGAGGTTTTACTTTTGGGAGTTCCAAATTCTTTTTACTCCTAAGGTCATACTCTTTTGGAGTTTCTATGATGACATTTTCCACCTCTTGATAATAATATTCATTCTCTTCTCTTTTATCATCATAAGGTGTGTAAAGACCTTGTTTCCTATTGTAATGAACTTCAAAATCACCATTGTCTACTCCCAACATGTTTATGTCATCTTCCTTTGTTTGTTCAATCATTTCTCCAACCTCACTTACATAGTTTTGATGAAAAGGAGGTGTAATATGTTGATCATCCTCCCTTGGCTTGTTTGAAGGTTGGTTTCTCCTAAAATTCTGATTTTGATTTTGATTTCTATTTTGAGGAGCTGATTGGTTTTGACTAGCTTGTGCTCTCTCAAGTATGCTCATCTTTTTCATCATTTCTTCCATCATTCTCTTCATTTTTGAGCTAGATGTGGAAGGTGCAGACTCTTCCCTAAATGGTACTTTCTTCTCATTCCTCATTCTAGCTCTTTTCTCCATTAGATTTACTTCCACAGCTAAGGCTCCTTTTTTCATATCTTCTAAAGTCAGAGGGTCTCTTTCTCTAAGTTGATAAGCCATTTCAGGATCAAATCCTTCAAGGAACTTGTTTAAGGCTGAGCCTTATGGAGGTTTCAGTTCTGGGGGCAAGGCATTATAAACACTATTGAATCTAGTGCAATAAGCTTGAACACTCTCCCCAATGTTCCTTTTGAGGCTGTTATAGTCTAAAAGTATTTGAAGAGGGTTTTTTGTGACTTCCCACTTGTTTAGGAATAACTGATGGAGGGCTTGAAGGTCATTGATACTGTTAGGGGTTAAGCCTTTGAACCATTTTATTGCTTCTCCCCCTAAACTCTGAGCAAATAATCTAAGTTTGATAGTCTCATCATCAATCTCATTTATGTCAAAGTAGTCATTCATCTTGTCCACATGTTGTGAAGTAGTAGTAGCACCACTGGCATCAAATAATGGTATCTTGGACTGATAGTCCTGTGGAATATTGACTAAAGGTAAAGGAAGGACCAAGGGAGCATACCATGTTGCCATGATAGGAGGTAGAGGTGGATTTACAAGGGGTGGATTAGCAAGAGGGAAAGTGGGATGAAGTGGAGTGTTTTGGACAATGGATGTATGAGGGAAAAAAGTGGATGGACCAGCAAGAGACTGTTGAGTTGATCTTGGATGAGAGAAACCAAAATTATGAAGGAAATGTAAATCAGGTAGAGTAGTTTCTCTACTACCAATATGTTCACCTTTATCTTGGGATGAATGTGGAGACTCTAAATCTATATGATCTATATCATCAAGTGACCTAGTTCTAAATGGATTTCTTAAGTCAATTTATGATTCTTGTAGAGCTGCAAGGTTTTCTGAGATAGAATTAGCTCTATGGAGTGGTCTGACAATAGTTGAAGTTTCAGCCTTAGGAGACTTCCTAAGTATTCTTTCAGGGTTATCAACTATCTCAAGAGGATTTGGGTTTGGATAGGCTCTAGTATGAACTCTTTTAGAAGCCACTATGCTATGTTTTTTAGACCCAACTTACAAGAAAATTTTAACCAAATATGACAATCTTTAGGAGGCTAACTAATCTTTAAACAAGAAAAATTTAATCCTTAAAGTCTTCTTAACTGAGTTTAAATGATGTTATGATGATAATGGGTTTCCCAGTGGAGTCTTAAGGTCTGTTTAGGATTGTGGAGTCACCAGGTGCAAATTTTTAGCTCTTTTGGAGGTAAAATGTTTTATGGTCCACCACCATGTTCATTTGAAACCAATCTGAAATATTTTTGGGTTTTCTAAGTTTTTTCGGTCCTATGAGTTCTAAGAGTGTCCTAAATCTGTTTCAACACTTAGCTATGGTGATGAGACAAAGAAAGTTTACTCTTCTGGCTAAGCTAGCTGATTCCTTCAAGGTTTGATAAGCTCTTATGAGAATCCTAACGGTTCCTTAGTTTGTAACTGATTCAAATAAGTTTTATCATGATTACCATTTTCTTGGTAGTGCTTGAAGAGAGCAACTTATACTGCATTGAACACTGAGTGTTTTGTTTTAAGGATTTTACTCAGAATCCCCTGTGGAGTCACCAGAAATGTTAGGCCTCAATAATTTTAGCAGATTGGTAAGACTAAAGCTGTAGAGACAACATTATGAACCACTTTGGGATTCTAGGATGTAGCCCTCCTGAATCCAGAGAGGGATCTCTCTTATAAGTGCAAAGATTGATTTATCTTTAAGGCTTTTAGTATGATATTAGGCTAGTTATTAAGAACAAGGGTTTTTTGTTTGTTTGGATGGTTGAGCATGATTTTTAATTGAGTGGAAAGCCCTAAAACTGAAAGAGTTTCAAAGGGGTGAAGGTGTCAACAATCAGAACAAGATTTAGATGATAGGATAGATATGAAACAACACTTAATCCATTGGGGTATAGAGTCATAAAAGGGTTTAATTGGGCAACAATTTCAATAGTGATCCAAGGGGCAAGTCATCTATATCAAAAGATCCTTTAGATTAAATGATGAATGGAACATTAAAAGTGTTGAGATGGTGGAAAGTCAATAATTTCAACAAGGATTTATCAACTTTCCAAACAAGAAAAGTCTTTTAAGAAATTGTTTGAAACCAACCAAAGAGAGGGCTAACCTTAAACTTCTTTAGAAAATATTGTATTAAAGCTAACTTATCAGACAAACAATCCAGCAATCCACATGACTACTTTCAGAAGGGATGAAAACGGATAAGAAAACAAAGTGCAGCTTAAGCTCAAGCAAGATACATTAAAATCTAAGCCTGCTTCAGCATACTCTTAGGGAAACCTTCAAGACAACCTTTGGAGAAAGAAACTAGAAGAAAGGGCAAACCATAAACTTTTCCAGTCTAACTCTACTCAGCATATAATGAAAATATCATTCAAGAACTTCCTTTCAATCTTTTCACATCAAGACAGGGACAAACCAACATTCCTTGATAATGTTTACACTTAACTTAAGTCATTCTTAGAAACACAATTGGAGGAAAACATAAAGATAAAGCTTATCAGTGAGATTAGGGTACTTTTAACAGTAAATCCTAGCTCTATATTTGTTGTTCTTTATCAGATAAAAGTGAACAAAATGGCATACATGAAAGGAAATCAATAACACAGTAAGAAGTACTTCACCAATAATATAGACCAGGATCCCAAAAATCACCTTGTATATTGATGTCAATCCAGTTACATGCTTCAAGTCCAATGTTTCAGTATAGCAATCATCTTCTCTTCTTAGCCTAACCTCTTTGATCACAAAACAAAGCTTCAAGAGCCTCTAAAAACTATTTACATGTAGAAAGTTTCAAGCAAAAGTATTACATCAAAGTTTAGCAACCAACCTATATCTCATCTTCTACAGAAGTATTTATAGAATAAATGAGGAGGTGGAATGAAAGAAAAGATCTCTAAGCTCAATTAATACAAGTTAATGCTTCTAGGCCTTTGAGGGGCTTAATGGAGAAATTCTTTGATATTTTTCTGTATTTATTGATTTTTATTAAGTATTTTTAGCCGCTAGGCAGTTTTTGTTGACTTAAAAATTCTTTAAGCAGGTTTGCAATAACTCTGGCTACTTTAAGCAAAATATCACTGACTAAGGAAATAACTATGCCTTCTTTGATATATGGAGAGATGAAGGTAGCACTTTGGTAGCTAGAGAGGATCCAATTAGCCTCTGATGTGGCGGTGGAGGCCCTTCAGAATGATATACCTCTTTGTTTATTGTTAAAACACTTTTAACTTTCTTTTGATCTGTGTTTTAGGTCTGATTAGGCTTAATTTTTGTCTTCAGGTCTTCATACTGTCTTTAACTGTGTGGATTAGGCCTTTGACAGTCGGATTTATGCCTTAATCCCTCAAAAATGTGTTAAAACCTTCAATTCTTCATCTCTGCTTCGATCCCACCCTTTGACACTGATACTCTCTATATAATTAAGGTTAACTGTGTTTTTTTTGTTCTTACAGGCGCACAGAGGGATTTATAATGTTATCAGTGCTCATGAGGCATGGATAAATCATGATATGGACCCTGCATATCGATATTCTTCATGAATAGTGGCCTGAGGGATCGTCATCCCCAGCCCTTGATTTCATTTCAAAAAACTGTGGAAAAGCTTTAAAACCTGCAAAAAACGAAAAAAATTAAGCAAACCCGGTGAAAATAGGTTAGAGGGCATTTTGGGTGTGAGAATAAATCGTGGTTGTTGTTACACAGTAATTTTTCACCATCCCTGCAATCCCCATCTTGCCCATTGGAGGGTCGTTTCTGTGACCAATAAGCAGTGTCATGCCTTGCAAATACCATCATTGCATCCCTTTCCATGAGGACAACATTTCTACTGTGGATCATTTCCTGAGCAGACCCCTAAAAACACATGTTTTTCGCTTGTGTAATGGCAGTTCATGTACTGCGATGCTTTTGGAAATTTTTTTAAAAAAGAGGCGAAGTTTCGATTACAACAACTTTGTGGATGAGTCATCAAGAGTGGTTTCGCCTGAATAACCATGGCCTTCCTCCTTTGGCCTCTTGGTTCCACCTTATGTGGAACCTCCCAAGGGATAAGGCCTCCCTTCCACTATTATAGGGATCCCAACTCCCCTTCCTCCTTCTATAAAAGCTTTCCCATTTCCATTTGCAAGCTAGTTCCAAAGAGTGGCAGAATTTCTAAGTTCCCAAGAGCTTTCATGCTGTAAGAGCCCTCATTCTTCCCTTAAGGCTGACTCAAGCAAGGATACTATCGTCGAGAGACTCTAAGAGAGGCTTGTCCCATCCATGACAGGCTTTTTTGAGACATGTTGTGCTGACGACCCGCTGAAGGAGAGTGCTGCGTCGAAGCTATGGTTGTATTCTTATTTTTTGCTCTTTAATGATAAGTGACTATCGGTTATGGTTCCACTCTTGTTCTTGATCATGTTCATGAGTTATATCCTCTTCGACTGATATATAGTTGTGTGCATTGGATTTTATGCTTGCGTTTGTGTTGTTTCTTGCATGTGCAAGTGTCTGATCACAGAGATCGTGAGGGCTGTGATCTGCGAGGGCGAAGGAACGGGAGCACCACCTCTTCTACAAACAATAGCGTCGGATTCCAGGTAAGCCTTCCTCACAAGTCAATTTATTTACAATTAGGAACCTGCACTGTAGCGTGTTTGATTGTTGCAAGACCCGATCTGGGCTAGTAGGGATCACCTCTGTCCACATAGGGGATTTACCTCCTCAAAAATTTGGCGAATCTGCTGGGGACTCAGCTTGTTGTTTGTTTTGTAAGCTACAGATGGAGCCTGAAGTGCAGCCAGATAGCCTTCGAAACGCTTTTTCTCTACATTGCAGAGTAGATCAACGATGCTTCAGTCAATCTCCGGTTTAGTTTACGGACTGAACAACTTGGAGTGTTGTCTTGTCTTTTCAGCTGATTCTTGATCCTCCTTGCTTGATTGGCTCTTTTGGCTGGTTCTTTTTGTGTTTGGATTTTGGTTTAGCCCCAGAGGATCAGATCTGACCTCTGCTTTTCCGAATTTTCACCTTTTCATAGTTGGCTTGATTGGCCCTGACAGTCGCGCCAATTGGCGCAGTTTGCCAGTTCATCACTCGCGCCATCCCCTGTCTGGCACGGATTACAGCCAGACAGTCACACCATATTCTGTAGGTGCTAGGGTTTACCCTTGTTTGGAAGCTTCTTTTGGTTACTACTTTTCTTCTGGGTTTGTTTTGGATTCTGCTTGAAGTGGTGAGTCTGGTCTTGGTTGGGAGAAATTCTTTGGTTTTTCATTTTCAGGCGTTGGCGCTTGTTTTCAGTTAGCAACCCACGCCAATTGGCCATTAATGCTATTTGTCAGTGTGCAAGTCACGCCAGTTGGCGCTACTTTTCAATGTACAAGTCGAGCCAATTTCAGGGTGTATGAAAATTGAGTTTTTTTCCCTAAATCCTTCACCAGTGTGTCTTTCCCTTCCGGTTTTTCACTGTATGAGCATAGATTACATTGCTCATTATTTGGAATGTCTTCTTTCCATGATTGTTTGATGTAAAATGGAATGAATGCCTTGTTTTGATCTCTTGCTTTAGAAGTCCTCTTTGTGTTTGACCTCATATGTCTTGTTTCCTTTTGAGGGATTTCGTTACAAAGTGTTTAAAACAACGATTGCATTCTTAGTGTTTGTTTACATCTCTTTTGCATTCATCCTTCATTAAGGAGATTTGCATTCTTTTAGTTTTCGTCTCATAGTTTGCTTTTCGTTAAAATGCATTAGATCACATTGCATTGAAAAGTATTTTTTGAGATCCATCATTGAACGTAGATTACATTGTTTAATGATTGAAAGCTAGAAAACGCTTTGATTGCATTCTCTTTTATTAAAAGCATGCATTAAGTAGATCCTCATTTCATCGAAAAATGCATTGAGTGCATTCTTATAATTTGAAAAGGAAAAAGGAAATTGTGCATAAATTACAATTGCATAGTTTTCGAAAGAAAGAATTTTGCATAGATTACATTGCATAATTCGTTTCGTTGAATGTTTTAGAATACTTTTGGATAATGAAAGTCATCTAGTTTGGAAAAGTTTCATTTTCAGTGTTGTTGTTTGTTGCATCATTGTTTGAAGCTCTTCCCTTAACTAGATAGCATTCATCGAATTGAAAAGTTTTCTTTTCTCATATAGCTGCATATAGGAGATTGTCAGATGACATGCGGTAGGGCCTTGAAACTGGAACATAATTGAAGATAAACCATAAAATTTACTCAATTTACCTAAGGAAGCATTGAAACATTAACGAAACACATTTAGAGGTCTAGGCTAGAGATGTGTTCCGGCGTCTTAAAACCTAGTAGCTGTCGTTCGCCTTTTGGCTTTAGACAGTGCTAGTACGGACTTGTGCTCCCCATACCGTCACATATATAAAGGGAGACCTCCACTAGGTTTCAATCCTTTATCCATAGGAAGCCGAGTCTGCCGCCCTATACCCGTTATACACCGAACACAGCATTCGGGGAGATTGCCTGCACGTACGGAAAGTCCTTGGTTGATTTCTCTTTCATTATTGAAACCAAGGTGTATATTGCAGTTCACGGTTATTTGGTACACCCTTTTGCCTAGTATTCCTGAGCAGTCATTTCGATCTTTTCTGACTCTTTAAATTTGAAAAGGTCATCAAGCGCTTGTCCTTTCACGCTTGTTTCCAATCTGAAAGTGATAGATTCACTTTTTCCTGTTTCTCGACTCTTAAAAGATGAAACGGTAAAGTTTTGTTTCAATGTTTTAAAAGTTAACTGCCCACGAAATATCCCTGGTTAAAGTTAGTTTCCTTAGGGTGTTGTTCTGAAGATTGTTTTTAATGGCAACTTTTTCAGAGTTCACCAACCAAGGAATCCCCTCCGATGGGAATCCTGGTCATTTTCCTCCTTTTGGAAATGTTGGTGCTCCTTATATGGTGACGTTGTCCCTTCCTGGGTTAACTGTTGGGTTGCCTGTTTGGTTGTTTTCGACCTCTGTAGTCCCGAATGTATTAGCTACTGTTCAATCAGTTCCTCCGCTGGAACAAAATCATGTTGATTCCAAGGTGGACCTCTCCCCTTCTTCGCCTGTTTCTGCGTCCTCCTCTGCTACTTCGCCTGGTGAAAGTCTGGATTCAAGTAACCAGGTTGATAAGAAGAAGAAGAAGAAGATGAAGAATAATAAGTTAGATAAAGGAGAGGCTAACTCTGTGGCTCTTGCGCCTAAGAAGTCTCCTCTTGATAAACCTTCCAACCCTCCGCGGAAAGTCAAGTTCCCTTGCATGTTGTGCACGGGAGACCATCTTCTTCGAGACTGCCCTGGCATTCCCAAGGTGCTTGAAGAATGGTCCAGTGGTCGTCCGTCGTTGCCTTTGGCTTCTGGGAGTCAAGTTGGGGGCACGTCTTCAATTGGTGCTGGTAAGGCTCCTAAGAAGCAGGGTAAGATTACCAATCCCTGTAAGTTGTGTGAAGGGCACCATGCCATTCACCTTTGTCCATATATGGGTGAAGCCAAGTGAGTTTTGGACAACTCGACTGTTTCTACACCATGCCTTCTGGCTGGTTATAAACAGCTTTCTTTGAGTCCTCCACCAGCTGATGCCACGATTGGTCAAGAGTCATCCTTGGTCGATCCTGCTCCCTCAGAAATTCAGATTCAGGAATCCATTCCCGACCAACCATTGGTCGTGGGATCGGTTGAACTGGCCCCGTCTACGGTGCACCAAGTCTTTTCCATTGAGAGTGGACCTCACACCCCTCAGGTTCTTCTTGTTTCTTCAGATTCCTTGGACTTGGAGAAAGATTATCCTGTCCCTATATCTCAAGAAGCGGCTCCTCTGCCTCCCGCGATGGAGATCCCAGAGGATACTCCTCCCGCCTTCGAGATAGAGGTCGTGGAGGATGCTTCTTCTTCTTCCGTAACACCAGGGGAAGACCATCTCAGTTCGATGGTAGCCCCTCCAAGTAGTTTGGTCGCTTCCTTTGATTGGAGTCGATTTTTAGGATACCGCCTTCCATCTTATGTGCCTTTCGAGATCACAGTACATGCTTTTGGTTTGGTCGTACCTAGCACCATTATAGATGAAGGCGCATCTGTTAGTATTTTATCCTCAACTACTTGGCAAGCTTTTGGTTCACCACCGCTTGCGCCTGTTACGCAGAATCTGTTGGCATTTAACAGAAGAACGAGTCAACCATTAGGGATCCTTCCAAGGTTACCTGTTACTTTGGGAGGTAAAACCGTCCATATGGACGTGATGGTTGTTCCAGGCCCCTTGGATTTCAATCTTCTCTTGGGGCACGATTACACCTATGCCATGGGAGCACTCGTCTCCTCCCTTTTTCGTGTGGTCTATTTTCCACATGAAGGACGGATCGTGACCTTTGATCAGCTTTCGTTCTTTGGTCTTGATGTGGCAACTAGCCTGCCATCATCCCTTCCTGGTTTTTATCCACCCGTTGTATCTGCCCCACCGCAGATCAACTATGTGGCTGCCTGCCCCGTGCCTGTGCTCAGTGATGATGTCGTCATGTATCAGGTGCTGGGGGCATTGGGTCCTGACTTCCAGGATGTTTTTCTTCCATCGACAGTGGAACTCTTGGAAGCGATGACTTATTGTTCATTATGATGAGGTCGTTCGGAGCTCAGTTCTTTTCCTGTGTCAAGCTCCTTAAAAAATGAAACAAGGTTTGTCGGAGCACAGTTCGTTTTCTTTTGTCAAGCTCCTTAAAAAATGAAACAAGCTGGTTGGAGCACAGTTCGTTTCCTTGTGTCAAGCTCCTTAAAAAATGAAACAAGCTGTTCGGAGCACAGTTCGTTTTCTTGTGTCAAGCTCCTTAAAAAATGAAACAAGCTGGTCGGAGCACAGTTCGTTTCCTTGCGTCAAGCTCCTTAAAAAATGAAATCAAGTCTATCGGACCATAGTTCGTTTCCTTGCATCAAGCTCCTTAAAAAATGAAATAAATTCTGTCGGAGCACAGTTCGTTTCCTTGCGTCAAGCTCCTTAAAAAATGAAACAAGGTTGTCGGAGCATAGTTCGTTCTGCTTGTGTCAAGCTCCTTAAAAAACGAAACAAGGTTGTTGAAGCAGAGTTCCTTGTCTTGTGTCAAGCTCCTTAGAAAATGAAACAAGGGTGTCTGAGGATAGTTATTTTAATGTGTCAACCTCGTTAAAACAATGAAACACTTTCCTGTTCAATTCGAGTCTTTGATACGATCTCGTAAAATCTCAGTCGAGTCTTTCCTTGATCTCGTAACTTGAACCTTCACTCCATCTGCCTTTCATATGGAGTGAAGCTTGGGGGGCATGTACCTCGAATTGAGTCACCATGCTGGGGGCATGCTTAATTTTTCAAGCATATTTTGTTTCCGTTTCAAGCTTGTGTAAAAATGAAACCGGTTTCAAGCATAGTTTATCTTTGTTTCAAGCTTGTGTAAAAATGAAACCAATTTCAAGCAGAGTTTTCTGATTTCAAGATTGTGTAAAAATGAAACCTTTCCCATTTTACCCCTTGTGATTGCCATTTTATCAGCCTGTTTTTTCCATATGAGCCTTGTTTTTCTTACTCCATCGTCACTATCTGCTTGGCCGATCATATGCCTTCACTTGGTTGTTTCAGCCGTTCCTGAGGAACTGCTGCGATGAGTGGTCTTGTTAGCCAGCCTCTTAACCTTTTCTTGTTTTGAGCAGTTCCACCATTACCGGAACCAGTTGCTACCTTTTATACCACTCGTTCCTCCAGGTGGAGTCATCTTTCAGCTCTTTTCTGACTCTCTAAACATGAAAATATTGCCGAGGCCCTTGTCGTTTCGATCTCGTTAAAGTGGACACGAATCACATCTACCCAGTATACGTTTACCCTTTTTTCGGGCTGGGATAGATTATTTACGAAAAAGGAATACCCTAGCCTATTGCGACTAGGAGGTTTTCTCAGACATAGTTTTCTACCTTTTCGGATCTGAGGAACTATTTACGAAAAGGGACTGTTGGAGTTTACTTTTCCGCTGTCTTTTCAAATTCTCTAAATATGAAAAGACGCTGAGTTCTTCCTTTGTCAGACTCGTTAAACCCTGATGACATCGGATTCAGTCGAAATGACGTTATTCGAGTCGCTCCTTCCTAGGGCTCGTTAAATGTACTAGGATGGATTCATCCGAAGGATGAATTTATATGACAAGCATATGGTATCCTCTTCAAGCTTGTGTAAAAATAAAGAGGTACTTGCCAAGCATGGTGGGGAAACTGGAACCAACATCATTGTCATGTCGGCAGTATGTCGCTCTTGAACATGGCACTTATCTACATTCGTGTCGGGTTGGGGACATCTCATCTCATTCTTCACTTGCCTCCGTGGGTTTGGGTGATCCCTTTTGACCTCTCATCTTCTCTTTGCCTCGTCATCATGACCTCTGATCTTTTGATGTCAAATACTGCCAAATCCACTGTCGTGCCACCAATATGTTCAAGAGAATTTGACCTCTGCAAGTATCAACCTTCCTCTGATTCTCATATGATCTTGATTCACAAAAACATCATGTTCCTCTATCTTGTTTCGATGATGTGGGAAACATTATGGCCCACCTTCGATCAAGGTCACTTTCCGTCGACTTCAGCTCATTATCTGGGAAGTTGATCTAGAGACTCCCTTATGGTACCTTGGAGCCTGCATGCCTCAATGGCAGGTTCATCGCATTCGACGTGAGGTTTTCATCATTGGCTTCTGATCGAGTGATTCTAGATATGTTCGACCTCAACTCATTGATTCACATGCCGTATATTGTACCTATAGTACCTTGAGGGCCATTTTCATTATTGGCGGTTCCTCTCGCGTCTGTTAACAACTTTCATCATTGGCTGGTAATCAAACGATGTTATTGCATGTTCGACTTCAGCTCAAATATTCGCATACTTGAACTTGTACTTTGTTCGGGTCGAGATGGAGCGCAAGACCCTGGATTGTGTCTGTTGTAATCCAGGCTGCGATTTTGTGGATTATTATATGACTCACTGATTGGATGGCTGCGACCATACCTGAGTCTATTTATTGATCCTCTTTGGATGGCTACATCCATGCCTTGGATCTAGATTATTGTATACTCTGTTATGGATGGCTGCGCCCATACCACACATATATATCATCTATCTGAGACATCAGTTGTACTTCGCTCCGCAGGTTTTCCGATGGCAGTGTTTTCAGTCGACATGTTCTCGTAAAGCATTTCACCCCTCTCTCTCTCTCTCGGGCCTCATGCTTTAGGGAGCATCTGTTACACAGTAATTTGTCACCGTCCGTGAAATCCCCATCTCACCCATTGGAGGGTCGTTTCTGTGACCAATAAGCAGTGTCATGCCTTGCAAATACCATCATTGCATCCCTTTCCATGAGGACAACATTTCTCCTGTGGATCATTTCCTGAGCAGACCCCTAAAAACACATGTTTTTGCCTTAGCGCTGGTAGCCCGTTATGTACTCGCGCCAATGGGGGAAAATTAACACTGAGCCTGCGCCAATTGGCGCTCTGTCCCAGTTAAGCACCCGCGCCAATCTGCTTTTGGAAATTTTTTTAAAAAAGAGGCGAAGTTTCGATTACAAAAACTTCGTGGATGAGTCATCAGGAGTGGTTTCGCCTGAATAACCACGGCCTTCCTCCTTTGGCCTCTTGTTTCCACCTTATGTGGAACCTCCCAAGGGATAAGGCCTCCCTTCCACTATTATAGGGATCCCAACTCCCCTTCCTCCTTCTATAAAAGCTTGCCCATTTCCATTTGCAAGCTAGTTCCAAAGAGTGGCAGAATTTCTAAGTTCCCAAGAGCTTTCATGCTACAAGAGCCCTCATTCTTCCCTTAAGGCCGACTCAAGAAAGGAGACTATCATCGAGAGACTCTAAGAGAGGCTTGTCCCATCCCTGACAGGCTTTTTCGAGACATTTTGTGCTGATGACCCGCTGAAGGAGAGTGTTGCGTCGAAGCTATGGTTGTATTCTTCTTTTTTTCTCTTTAATGATAAGCGACTATCGGTTATGGTTCCACTCTTGTTCTTGATCATGTTCATGAGTTATATCCTCTTCGACTGATATATAGTTGTGTGCACTAGATTTTATGCGTGCGTTTGTGTTGTTTCTTGCATGTGCAAGTGTCCGATCACGGAGATCGCGAGGGCTGTGATCTGCCAGGGTGAAGGAACGGGAGCACCACCTCTTCTACAAACAATAGCGTCGGATTCCAGGTAAGCCTTCCTTGCAAGTCGGTTTATTTACAATTAGGAACCTGCACTGTAGCATGTTTGATTGTTGCTAGACCTGATCTGGGCTAGTAGGGATCGCCTCTGTCCGCAGAGGGGATTTACCGCCTCAACAGTCGTCGAACTAGATCAATCGACAATCGAGATTTCTTGATGGGTTTGATGGGGAGGCGGTTGGATGAAGAGGAGGAAATATTAAGTCCGAGCCGTTGATCTAAATTGATCAGCGGCTGAGATTAATCGATAATTTTATAATGTGAGGGATAATGTTACAACGGAATGGAGGAAGATGTAATGAAAAAGGGAAAAAATCTTTGGCAGAAGTGAAAATGGGGCTAAATGAAGTTTCGGGTTGCAAAGTGATCTGGGCCATTGGATGAAAATGATGGACGACAGAGATCAAAAGGTGAAAAGTTAATGCGGTGGCGAAAATGGTTTAGCGGAAAAACAGAATGGTTTTCGCGCAGCTGTGAGGTGGTTTTGAAAATTTGCAAAAAATAACACGATATCACAAACCTTCTGACACGTGTCCCCTCCAAAACCACTTTTATTACGTAATTTTTGAACGTTAACTCACGGGCGCAGAAAAAACACAAAACGCGTTGTGAGCCGTCGGATGGGGGGCGGAAGATCCAATGGTGCGGATTGCACACGCTGGAGGGCAAGATGTACGGACAGAAAGGAAGGTGGGGTCAAATGGCAGTTTAAATGTGATCCGTTCGATCAGGGGAATGGAAATTCGATATCTAATGATGGGGAAGAAATGAAAAGGGCGGGATTTGAAAGCGAAAGAAATGTGAACCGTTGGATTAGAGGAAATCAACGGCGGGGACTTAATCGGAGGTCGGGATGGTGGAGGGATATGTGGCGGGTGAGCGTGATGCAATTAAGCACTGGCCGTCAGATCTGGGAGTAGATCGACGGTCAATATTCAATCAGAGGGGTAAAGGAGGAAAGTTGAGGGCGGAGTGCGAAGAAATATTAGCCGTTGGTTCTTGTGGGTTCGATGGCTAAGATTCAATCGGGGGATCGGCTTCGGAGAAGGCAAAAGGGAAAAGTGTTAGGGGAAACTGCGATTTGCCGATTGCGATTGAGTGAGAGTCTTCGGTCTAAAAAATAGATCGATGGTGGAGATTTAATCATGAAGGCAAAAGGCGGAATGGAGGGTTTGGAATGGGGAACAATATGGACCGTTGGATCTGGACATGATGGATCAGATCAACGGTGGAGAAACGATCGCGGGATCGCATCGGAGGAAAGGAAAGAACCAAGAGAAAAGGGTTCTAGGATTATTTGCGATGCGATTTATTTGTGCGATGAGATAAGCTGATGATCGTTGATCGGTTTACATCGACGGTTGACATTCATTTAAACATTGAACTGTCAGGTTTTATTGAAATACAAAGGAAAGTTGGGTTTTGCAAAATACAAAGGATAAAAAGGTTTTGACGGGGTTCGGAGAGGAGTTTAGGCCCTTTAAGCGCCCGGTTGCGGGGCTTAAGGTCCTATGAGGAAGTGGGGTTTATAAGCGTTAAGCCCTTGGGGGCTAAATTTCCATATAATATAATATGAGTGTTTTAAGGCTAAAAAATAGGGTTTTTAAGCCAATTTGAGGGTTTCGGTAGAAAGGAAAGGAGTTTTTAAACCAAATGGAAGGATACCAAATGGTTTTAAAAGGGTTTTGGAGTGCATTTGAAGGTTTAAATGAAGTCTTATGGAGGGATTTTTATGAAGAAAGAAGGGGATTAAAATGGGTTTATTTATGGGTGAAAGGAGGGGTAAAATGAAGGGAAAATGGGTTTTTTCAGCAGTCTTCTTTAGGCAAACAACAGATTTTTCAGGTTTATGAGGGAAACAGTAGTGAAGATTAAAAAGATTAGTTATATTCATAAGACTTTAAGAACTCACAATTTGGCCATGAAATTTTTTCTTGAAGTCTAAAAAAGATCTAGCCACCATTTGATATGACAAATTTTTATACGTGGCTAACACCATCTTTATCTCTCCCTTATCACTCCCTCTCTCTCTCCATCTCAATCTCTCAATGTATTTGTTGTTCCCTCTCTCTCTTTCCCCTTTCCAACTCCATCTCTCTTCCCCCCCCCCTCTCAAGTCCCCTCTTTTCCTTCCTCTCTCTCCCTTTCTCTCCCACCTCCCTCTATCTCTCCCCCATTAGGCACACACTCTCTCTCCACCCTCCATCTGTCACTATCTCCCTCTCTCTCTCTCTCCTTCTCGCTCTCCCCCTCTCTCCCCCCTCCATATCTATGTATACATGTCTCTCTCTTCCCCTTCTTTCCCTATTTGTATCATCTCATTTTCTCTCCATTCCCTCATTCCATCTTCATATCTCCCTTGTCACTCCCGTTATCTCTCCACCTCTCTTTCTCTCTCTCATTATCACTCTCCCCCTTTCTCCCCCCTTCATATCTATTTCTCCTTATCTGTCTCTTCCCCTTCTTTCCCTATCTCTATCCTCTCCTTTTCTCTCCCTTCCCTCATCTCCTCTCTCCCTAACTCCATCTTTACCTCTCCCTTATCACTCCCTCTCTCTCTCTCCACCTATATCTCTCAATGTATTTTTTGTTCCCTCCCTATCTTTCCCCTTTCCAACTCTGTATCTCTCTCCCCCCTCTCTCAAGTCCCCTCTATCCCTTTCTCTCCCACCTCCCTCCGTCTCTCCCTCCATCACACACACACTCTCTCTCCACCCTCCAAATTTGTCACTATCTCCCTCTCTCTCTCCCCTTCTCGCTCTCCCCCTCTCTCCTCCCTCCATATGTATGTACCCATGTCTCTCTCTTCCCCTTCATTCCCTATATGTATCATATCCTTTTCTCTCCATTCCCTCATCCCCTCTCTCCCTCATTCCAACTTCATCTCTCCTTTATCACTTCCTCTATCTCTCCACCGATATCTCTCAATGTTTTTTATCTTCCATCCCTCTCTTTCCCCCTCCAAATACATCTCTCTCCCTCCCTCTCTCCTCCTTTCTCTTTTCCTTCCTCTCTCTCTCTCTCTCAAATATGATCCCATTGTATTTTATTTAAGAAAATATATAAATTAAAAAAAAAAAAAAAAAAAATCATAATTGGTTGTAAAATATTAAACCTGTATTTTGGATCAATGATATGAAAGAAAATACAACAACAAAAAACTTAAAAGAACCATGCACATGCATCTATCGTGATTCTTTTTAATATTATATATATTATAAGAATTTCACATTTGTATATATAAAAGTATTCTCATTTTCCATTTATTAAAACCTGGATTTAATCTATATGGGAATATTTTTAGTAGTTGTGAGGATGGTGAGTTTAGATATACCTCAAAAGTAATTATAACATTTTTGCTTTTAGATTTGATTAAAAAGTGTTATAAAGTTAAATTCAAATAAGTATTTGTAAAATATTTTGATTTTGAAATAAATATGTGGTATTGATAACCTTGTGGCTGTGATATTGACCCATGGTATTGTAACATAATAATTAAAAAGATATATCCATAACATAATTATAACATAAAAATTAAAAGAATAGATCCAAAATATAATTATGGAAAGCCTAGATGGCCCATGGTATTGATAAACCATGGTATTATGATTTTTCTCCTCTCTTTCCCTCCCTCCCTCTCTCTATCTTTCTCTTGTGGGTATTGGCCCATGGTATTGTAATATATAGTCTATTTAGACGTTAATAATATCCTTGGTAAATATTCATGATTAAAAATCTTCTTATATTGTAAATATTATTTTTTTATTGTAAATTTAAAGATGGTTAAATAATTATTTTAATTTATAACACATTTTTAATAACAACATTTTAACTTAAAAGTCACCAAAACCTAAATTCAATCTAACTTATTAAAAGAAAAAACTAACATTATAAAAACATATATATAATTATTTACTTGTGGATCTAATGGCCTAAAACATTTCAATCGTCTAACATTTGATCCAATGGCTCAGATGGCTCAGACATGGACACAGTGGCAGCTAGGGGGGATTTGTTTTCAAATAAGAACGCCTTACAGCATAATTACGACGTAATTAACCCTTTCCTCATTAATATTAATATTACTTTTAAATGATTTAATATTTTTTATTTAATTTATCATTCATTCCATTTTACTCTCCTTCTCTATTCTTTTAATTAATCTTATTAAATTATTATTTTTTAATTATTAATAAACCTTCACATTTTATTCAAACTCATTAAGGGTAACGGTAATATCCTTTATCGATTTGTAAAAATATTCTAAGCTTTTGGGTGAAGTCTTCACTGGAAAAGTTGGATACCTCAAAGAATCTACAATGTAAAGATTTCACAACAATGATTATTATTTTTTAATATATAATAAATTTAATTAAAAATAATAATATAAATTATTGAATTAGTTAAATTACATAAAAATAAAGTGGATTTTTGGTCTCACAAACAAAAGGGTCTTATACATTGTACAACAATACTCTGGGCTAATACTAATTAATTCAAAATTAAAATAAATTTAAATTAGTTAAAATTCAAACAAATTCACTTAATATATTCTGATTTCTAAGTATCTAATATTTATCCAATACAAATTAATTAAAAAAATTACTAATATACCTTTTCGGTTATAATATAGCTTTAACTAAATATGAAGGAAGAGTTATTATGGGATTAAAACATTCTTGTTATCACAGGAGCGCATCTCAACTGGCCATTTGATGAAAAACCACATGCAACACCAGATGTGGTGATAATACAAAATTTTCTATAAATTTTAATTTTTTACAAAATTTATTATTTAAATTAACTAACCCAATATATTGTAATTACCTCATTATTTACCCAACACGTCGGTCAGATGTCTTGATATTAATACTCAACAAGTCGGCCAGATGCTTTGATATTAATTTATTTTTGGCGAAATTGTATTATTCACACTGATGATATTCATTAGGCTTTTATCAACTAGTCTCTTCGTTACTCATCCTGGATCATCGAACTTTGGGTTAAGAAGTGAAAATGGAAATGGTGGATCACGAGGATATTGTTTCATGGCAACAACTGTCGCTAAATTTGCAACAGAAGATATTAACATGGTTATCTACTGAATCTTTGTGTAGGTTTAGTGGGACATGCCAGCAATGGAACAACCTCTGTTCTTCTTTTGCGAATTTTAAAACCAACCTATGGGCTGAAGCGCCTCCCAATAGAAAGCCAAGTTTGATATTGTGCAATTCAAAGTCCACTGAAATGCCTTGGATGACTTATTGCTTCTTCACACGCACTTGGCAGACTTGCATTTTCGTCTCCTTCCTCTTAAAAGAAGAGAAACGCAAAAAGAAAGAGATATGATAGTGACTGCCCAGAATATAGAATTGGTTGCGAAGGATCAACATCAGGCCTGTTTTTGGTAGATGTCTTTCAACAGAGTTTGGAAATTTCGAATATAGTTTGCAATCCTCTCACATAGAACGCCTTCAAGCTTCCTGCCTTTGCATCCATTACATTTTTACTTAAAATGTTAATCGTGGGTGGAGATGAGCATAGTAAAAAAGAGACCTACACAGTGGTGGCAGTGGGTAAACAGGGTTTTCAAAGTGAAATTATGATAGTGGAAATCTACAAGTCCTCTGAAAAATCATGGAGGTTGGCAGGGACACTGCCCCATGGTTTGTCAGTAATGGAGAGAATAATTTTCTGTGGTGGAATTATGTACATGATAACCCGCGCCATAAACGGAGAATAAAGTGTTCTGCGTTTTTGTAGCAAAGACATGACTTCCCTTCTCATCCCGTTGCCAGTGGTTACTGGTAACATGTCTCATCACAACTTTGTTAAAATATATAATTACTTCCCGCATGCAGAGTTAGACAAATAGTTAAGTGAATCAGTTGAGTCGAATTATAGATAGATTTGGTGAGTGAGTTAGAGAGTGAAATGGAAAACATAAAAAGTAGACATCGAAGGTTTGACAAAGTTGATACAATAAATGTTTCCTAATGGAGAAAAGATGGTAGAAAAAACTCATGATGAGAACAAAATAAATGTTAAACATGATTTCATAAACTCTAATGTTAGACGGAAGAACCACCATATTCCAAAGATGGATATGAGAAAGTTTGATGGCAAGGATCCTGTAACATGGATACTACAAATGGAGCAATATTTTGATCTCAGTAATGTGCAAACCACACAAAAGGTACGCATTGCAACTTTACATTTAGAACAAAATATTTTTGTATGGTATTGATGGCTTTTCTCCCGTAAAAAAATTGTCACTTGGTCAATTTTTACGGAGGAAATGATAGCACATTATGAGGATACAAAGAGCAACACCTTCTTTAGCCAATTGATAAATCTCAAACAAAAGGGTTTAGTGGGGGAGCACATTGAGGACTTCCAAAATTTGAATATAAGGGCAACTGATATTCCAGAGGAACACAGGATTGATCTCTTCATGGGTACTTTAAAGGATAACGTCCAGCATGAAGTTTGCATTTTGGAACCTGATTCATTGGAGAATGCATTTAGGTTGGCAAGAAAAATTGAATGTAAAATTATGGTGACAAGGAAGCCTACCACTCACTTCTATAAAGAGGAAGTGTTGCTACTCCTAGATTTCAACAACCTGCAAGGTTGACACCACAAAAATTGGAAGAAAAAAGAGAAAAAGGGATTTTCTACAGTTGTGATAGCAAATAAAATAAAGGTCATAAGTGTGTTGAGAAGAAATTATTTTACATAGATTGTGAAGAGGAAGAAGAAAATGAACAAGAAGAGGATATACACCAGGAACCAACCGAAGAAGAGGAAGAAATGAGTCCAACCATATCATGTAATGCATTGGCGGGAATTACCAATCCTCAAACTCTCAAGATATAAGGACATATCAATAAGAAAAAGGTAATAGTGTTTATAGATTCAGGTAGTACCCATAATTTTATTCATTGTAAGGTAGCCAAGGAATTGAATTGTTTCCTATACCTAGCACTCGAATGTCAAGTGATGGTTGCAAATGGAGGAACTATAAATTTCTCTAGAAAATGCCATAATATCAAGCTAACCATGGGGGACTATATTGAATATTCCAATGCTTTCCACATTCTATCGGAGGTACGTGTTGTACTAGGAGTACAATGGTTACAATCTGCGGGGACGGTAACTTTTAATTTTCAAAAAAAAAATTCTTGAAATTTTCGAAGAAAAGTCAAATTACGAGGTGTCGCGGTAGGAAAGACAATAAGCTCTAATGTCATGACAATGCTTCCTAAAGAAAGAACAACGAGGCGTAATTGCACAATTATGCTCACTAGAAGTTCCAACATCAAAATCATCTATTTCTCCAGATCTCCAAAAATTCATGGACAATCATTCCAAGGTATTGGAAACTCCCAAAGGGCTCCCACCTATTCATGATCATTATCATTCTATTCATTTGATTCCAGGAAGTGTTCCTCCAAACGTCAGACCTTATAGATATCCTTATGTCCAAAAGAGCGAAATTAAACGTATGATTGCAGAAATGTTAGAGGCTAGTATAATTCAACCGAGTCAAAGTTCTTTCTATGCTCCAGTAGTATTAGTCCACAAGAAGGATTGATCATGGCGAATGTGTCCGGATTATAGGGATCTCAATAAGATCACTATTAAATATTAAATTTCTCATTCCTGTGATTGGTGAATTATTGGATGAATTACATGGAGAAATTTATTTTACCAAGTTGGATCTCCGTTTAGGATATCATCAAATCAGAATGAAGACTGAAGATATTCCGAAAATAGCATTTCGAACTCATGAGGGTCATTATGGATTTTTGGTCATGCCTTTTGGCCTTACCAATGCACCTTCTACATTTCAAGGGTTGATGAATTCCACTTTCAAACCCTTCCTTAGAAAATTTGTGCTAGTATTTTTGATGACATACTAATCTACAACAAGTCTTGGAAGAATCATGTTCAACATGTGGACAGGGTGCTCAAACTATTGGACGATAAACAATTATATGAAAAAACATCCAAATTTTTCTTTGGAGTACAAGAGGTGGAATATCTGGGTCATATTGTATCTCACGAGGGTGTTAAAGTAGACCCTAAAAAAATTAAAGCCATTAAGGAATGGAAAGTCCCCACAAACATAAAGAAGTTGGAAGGATTTCTCGGGTTAACAGGGTATTATTGCAAGTTTGTTAAGAATTATGGGAGAATAGCAGCACCTCTAACAACATTATTGAAGAAAGATACATTTTCATGGACTCCGGAAGCAACTAAGGCCTTTGAACGTCTTAACGAGGCAATGTGCCTAGCACCGGTCTTAGCTACGTCAGACTTCATGAAAACCTTTATTGTGGAATGTGATGCCTCAGGAAATGGAATTGGTGCAGTTTTAATGCAAGAAGGAAGACCCATTGCTTTTGAAAGTCGTCCAATCAAAGGAAAGTATTTACAGAAACCTATTTATGAGAAGGAAATGTTAGCAATACTACATGCATTAAAGAAATGGCGACCTTACCTAATGGGAAGACACTTCAAGGTAAAAACTGATCATGATAGTCTTAAACACTTTTTGGAACAAAGACTATCTTCAAAAGAGAAGCAAAAATGGGTCACAGAGATGTTGGGTTATGACTTTGAAATAATCTACAAAAAAGGGAAGCTAAATGTTGTTGCAGATGCACTCTCAAGAAAAAATGAAGAGGTGGAAGAATTTCTTTGTGCCATTTCTATTATCCAACCAGATTGGATAACTGAAGCAAGGGATGAATGGAAGAGGGATGAAGAAGTGTGAACACTCATTCAAAAGTTGCAGCAAGATCCTAGTACATTTGATACATTTATTTGTAAAAATGATTCCTTATGGTACAAAGATCGCTTATATATTTGTAATAATTCCCAACTAAAACAAAAGATTCTTTTGGAATTGCACTTCTCCTTTAGGAGGACACTCAGGATTTTTAAAAACTTACCACAGGGTGAAGAAAGAATTTTTTGGGATGGCCTTAAATCTGATATTCAAAAGTTTGTGGCAAAATGTTTGGTTTTCCAGCAAAATAAAGTTGAGACAATTAAGGAGCAAGGACTTCTGTGCTTTATCCATTCCCTGTCAACATTGGGAGAGATTTCAATGGATTTTTCACAGATTTATCTAAGTTCGAAGGAAATTGTGTCGTCATGGTGGTAGTTAATAGACTTGCAGTTGATAGACTTGCAAGTATGCACACTTTTGTGCATTATCTAATTCATTTAAAGCAAGTACGAGTTGCTACCATTTATGGAAACAATTCAAAAGTTACATGGAAACCCAAAGGTTATTGTGAAGCGTCTGAGATCCCATTTCTTTGAAATTTTTTGGACGAAGTTATTTTCTTGTTTGGGTACTCAATTAGCTCATAGATCATCTTATCATCCTCAATCTGATGGTCAAACTGAGATAGTAAATAAATTTTTGGAAGGATATCTTCGTTGTTTTGTATCTGATAAACAAACACAATGGGTCAAGTGGTTGCCTCTCGCTGAATGGTGGTTTAACACTTCCTTCCATACTACAGCAAAAATGACCCCTTTTATGGCACTTTATGGATATCATCCACCATCCATCACATCATATTTAAGAGAAAATTCGAATGTTCAAGTAGTGGAATATCCAATCGAGCATCAAAAAGAAGTTCTCCAACTCTTAAAGGATAACCTGACTTTGGCACAAAATCTGATGAAACAACAGGCAGATCAACATCGCAGCGAGAGAAGTTTTGATGTAGGAGATTGGGTATTTTTACGGCTACAACCATACAAACAAATGTCCCTCAAGCAAGCTAAGAAGGATAATAAATTATCACCAAAGCACTATGGTCCTTACAAGGTGTTTCAAAGATTGGTACTATCGCATACAAATTGGAGCTTCCTACTTCTTCGAGTGCATCCAATTTTCCATGTTTCATGCTTAAAGAAGGTTATAGGTGAAAATATTCCAGTTCAAACAATATTTCTAGAACGTGATGAGGAAGGAAAAATCATATTGGAACTTGAAGCGGTCACAGAAACAAGAACTCAACAGCTACGAAATCGATCAATGTCAGAGTATATCATCAAGTGGAAGAACTTACCCACTAAAGATTCTACATGGGAAAATGAGAATTTTATACAGAAGCACCGAGAGCTACTCAAGCGTTGAGGACAACACTTTTTTGAAGGAGAGGGGCATGTTAGTTCCCTATATTACTAGTTTAGCCCCTTATTGTTATTAGTGTAACCCCCTTATTGTTATTATTGTACCCCTATAACCCCAATATTGTTATTATTGTGCCCTTACATTGTTATTTTTAGGTCGGCTAGGATTAGATTATGGCCCACTAGGATTACATTGTGGCCCCATGGACTCCTATATATAGAAAGGAGGTTTTTTCATTTGTATCATCGAAGAATTGTTCATTCATGTGTAATGTATTGAGTTTTCTCTAAGTGGCTTATTTCTAAGGCGTTGATATATCTTTTCTTCTATTTTTTGGGCTTGGTTTCACAAAATCGGTCACAAGGTCCTATTTTTTCCACATCAACATGTCTTTTTGTAATAATAATAATAATAAAAAAATAGTAATATCTTCATGTTGTCAACAAAATCAATAATAATAAAAAATAAGTTGCAAAATAGTCAAATGTTCTGGTTATTGGACGTGTCAATCCTGCCTTGAAATATGAACTTTCTGATTTTTTGTCAAGAAATGTTCCTTGAAATATTGGATACCATATTTGCTGCCAAGTGTCTACTATTGGTTTTTATGTTTAGCATATTCTCTTAGAAAAACTGGGTATGATCTTCCTTTCATTTGAAATAGTTTGTTTAGTTAGGACTCCATCTTCTTATTACTAGTTTTGTGCATTGAAAATCTAGAAGAAATATTTTACATGTCTAAATCTTGCCATAAAATCACTCAATTTCTTCAAATCTGGAATAAAATGACTTGGATAAGATTTCTCGAATGATAAAAAAAATATGGATCTTATGAAGAATCCTATGCCACATAATCGAGAATGGGCTTTAATCTACTGGTTTCATTCTTGGAAATGCTCAAATAATCTCTTTTTATATTATTTATTTCCATGTGAATTTTCCATTTGTTGTTGACTATCTTTATCTATCTTTAATGTGAACTCGGTTGTGCATACAAAGACAGAGTCCCATTGAAATTTAAAACGAAAAGCAATAAGAAAATAATGCTCTTCCTTTAAATTCCTTAGAGAGCTCTATTTTCATAGTTTTGAACAACTGAACATTGAATCCATGCATCCTCAAATTTTAAGTACTTTGTCCTTCATTGCATTACACTTGTAAAATTTTTCATAAAAAAATTTAACAATACAATCATGGGCCAGCGATTCCATTACTTCGCTATCATAACATCTCGAACATAATTAATCTTTATATATAGAAGGAAAAAACACAACACTCGGAATTGGCACAGTTGGGAGTTTGTCATAATTGATAGAAAAAGGGATATACATTCACTTTTGTGAACCAAAGCATTCATGGCACCAATTTATATAGCAACTTTACCATGTCAAGATCCTATAAGATGTTAATTTGTTTGTTGGTAATAAACAACAAATTCAAAAATTTCACCACCTATGATCCTTGTAAGATATGCAAACATTTTCCTCTAAACCCTTAACTCGGTAACTCTCATCTTTGTATTTCAAAGGACTGCCATCTATTACCAATTGATTTGTTTCATTGACAAGACAATCATGCTTCTTGATATTAACCTCAATCCAAATAGACCCTATTTCCTTTTTTCACTCTGCTATTTTTACGCTTACGAATTACATTGGGTTTCTTAGATCTAATAAGGGGTTTCTTAGATCTAATAAGTCTCGTCGAAGCATTTTCTAAAGCAGATTCATCAATATCACCACTCTTCGAAAGTGTGGATGTATTGGATGATGCACTCTTGGAGCCATTATCTGTATACTCTTTCTTTTGCAATGCAAGATAATCATGCCTTTCATATTTCAACTTAAACTGCTACCTAAGTACATTTCTTCATTTGCAACAGATCCAGTTACAAATGAACATATCAATATAAATTTTAATTGTTTATCAGAGCCATTCATTTCCCTGATTTATGAATTGAGCCAAATAGTTGACTCGACCTGTTATACCCGGTTCTTGATCCAGGTGGATATTGGTGGTCACCCGCCTATTCCACTTGGGGCTCCACCATTTTCTATTTCAGTTTTTCAGTTTCGGCACAGTTTACTATTTTTAGCAGTTTTTCGGGTCCTAAACTTTCGGAGTCGTTTTGAGGCCCTAAACGACGTTTTTTGGGAAAACAGAGGGCAACATGGGTCCATGGACCAATGTTTCCCATTCCAAATTTGTATTCCTCGGATAGATATTTCTAACGAGGTATGGTACGCGTCAAACGGAGATCGTATGCCAAAGTTACGCCCCTGGGAAGTTGAAACACCAATTTACCCAAACGGGGCCCATAGTTTTGGCGCTTCATCTCCTAGGGTTAGGGTTTTGGCCGTTTAGGATTTCCCATTGTTTCTAAATGATAAATAGGCCCTCGAGCCTCATTGTAACACAGTTCAGAGGCCTGTAGCCGCCACATCTCTTCTCAGAGATAGCTACCAGCGCCCTAGCTAGTTTTATTTCCATTCTGTCTGTAAGCAAATTTCAGTTCTTTGATATTAATTAAATGAAGTGTTATTTCCGCTGCATCTCTGTATTTATGGTTATATGTTTATTCTGTTGCGTTCCTGCATAAATCCGGATCAGTGGTATCAGAGCGGTCTGCTTTTTCTCGATCCTTCTTTGCATGTCCCCAACGAGGTCGGGGTATAAGGAGCTAGGGCTCGATCTGGTGGAACCTTTGTAAGATCAGCCTCGCAAACCTCGACGGACGCCCATGGGGGACGAAAAGAAAGATGAGGGAGCAGGAGATCCTATCAAAATATTGCTCGAGGAGGCCCTCGAAAGACAAAGGAACGTGATGATGGATAACTTTGCTCAGATCCTTCAACGGCTACCAACCGGCGGCGCATCTGCATCCAGCAGCCACTCTGGAGGCGCGACTCATTTTAAGGTACAAGTAAATTTTGACATTCCCATATTTGAGGGTCAAATAGATGCAGATGTTGTAGATAAATGGTTGAATCTGTTAGAAGGATATTTCTCGGTTCATGACTTTTCAGACCGGGAGAAGATTATTTTTGCACTCCTCAAAGCTACGCCCCATGTTAAGGACTGGTGGGAAACCTACTGTGAGAACAAAGACCAGACAGAACCCTCTCTGTTCTCGGCCGTACCAACTTGGAATTCTTTCCGAGACGCCGTCAAGGAACAGTACTATCCTGTGGGGAGCTATGAGGACAAGTACATCCAATGGACCACGCTGCGACAACAAAGGGATCAAGATGTGCACGAGCTGACGAATCTGTTCCATACCCTGCGCACAAAGTTGGGTATCAAAGATTCAGAGAAACATTTGGTGCTAAAGTATCGCAGCTGTCTGCACAGATACATTCAGGAGGAAATGGAGTTCCTCGACATCTCCTCGCTTGGTACGGCATACCAGTATGCTGCCAAGATTGAGCAGAAATTCAAACAGAAGAAGCGAGAATTTGGATCTACGAATCAAAAGCAAGGGAAAGGTGCTTCCAAACCGTAGAACAAAGGACAGAGCCAAGGCATGGCGGCTAAAGACAACCCGTCAAAGCCACAAGAAAATAACAAGACCGCAAAGCCAAAGAAGGACACGGGAAAGTGGTGTGAGTTCCATAAGAGCTCCACTCACAACACAAGTGAGTGTCGGGCCAAGCAGTCGCTAGTGGCCGAGATGAGGGCTTCTGAGTCATATGCATGCTCCGACTCCGAATCAGAACCTGAAAAGGGGAATGAAAAAGGGAAACAAATTATTGATGCGGAGCCCAACGCCACTGTTGCCACTACAAAGATCCAGAAGGAGGAACCGGAAGATCCAGAGGAGGAGGAACGTCTCTTCCACTCCCAGATGTGGGTAAAGGGCTCCCCTGTACAGTTCATTGTCGACATTGGGAGCCAAAAGAACCTCATTTCAGCAGACGCCGTGAAGCGGTTGGGCTTGCCGACCACAGCTCACCCACATCCATACACCATCGGGTGGCTTCACCAAGGACGAGATCTCCGCGTCAGCCGGCAGTGTCGCCTCCCCTATAGCATCAAGCCCTTCACGGATGAGGTATTATGTGACGTTGCTCCTATTGATGTTTCTGATGTATTATTAGGACAACCATACTCGTGGAAGCGTCATGCTGTGTATGAGTCTCGACCTCGTGCTGTTATTGTTACTTTGGGAAATAAGTTGTACAGGATACCAGAGGTACCACCTCCTGCCACTATCTCTTTGGTTACTGCAAAACAATGCAGTAAGCTCATTTCCCCAAAACGAAATTCTGTTTTTCTCACATCCGTTTCCCGTGGCAAGAAGAAGACTGTGGCCACGACCTCCAGACAGGGCCCCTCTGCACGACAACAACAAATGGATAAGGTCGTAGAGGAGTACGGGGACATCTTCACCTCACCCACAGGGGTTCCTCTGCACTGCCAGGTCAAGCACCCGATTGATCCGACCCCAGGTGCGCCGCTACCCAATGGACCGATCTATCGACGCTCTGTTCTGGAAAATGATGAAATCAAGAGGCAGATTCAGGAGCTGTTGCAGAAAGGTCACATCAGACCAAGTTCATCACCCCGTGGGAGCCCGATCGTGTTGGTACAGAAGAAGGATGGGACGTGGAGACTCTGTATTGACTATCGGGCGCTGAACAAGATCACTGTCCGGAATAGGTACCCAATCCCACGGATTGATGACCTTCTGGATCAACTCAAAGGTGCAAAATATTTCAGCAAGATTGACCTGAAGTCTGGGTATCACCAGGTACCAATTGAACCCTCCGATGTGTGGAAGACTGCCTTCAAAGCCAAGGAAGGCCTTTTCTAATGGCTGGTCATGCCTTTCGGGTTGACGAATGCTCCCGCCACCTTCATGAGGATGATGGATGACATCTTGCGGCCATTCACCAACTCATTTGTAGTGGTGTACTTGGATGATATTCCGATCTTCAGCCAGACTTGGGAAGAGCACCTTCACCACATCCGACAAGTCCTCCAAACACTGCGGCAACACAAGTTGTGTGCCAATTTGGAGAAGTGCACTTTTGGCATGACCCAGGTTCAATATCTGGGATACATTATTGATGAAAGGGGGGTGCATGTGGATCCAGCCAAGATCCAAGTCATTCGGGATTAGCCAGCCCCAACCACTATAACAGAGCTTCGCAGCTTTCTGGGTCTTGCTAATTTCTATCGGAGGTTCGTGTTGGGATTCTCTCATATCACTTGGCCCTTGAGTCAAGTCACCAAGGGAGGAGCGGGAGCAAAATTTTTTTGGTCGGAACCTCAACAGAAGGCGTTCACAGAACTGAAAAACCGCCTCTGTTCTGCCCCAGTGCTCACTTTACTCGTACTCTGTATCAAATGTTTGAGATCGGCATTTACGCCTCCGACTATGCTAGCGCCCACGAACAGACAAAGAAAGGGCATTTCAGAGACACTCAAGTTACGCTCGCAAGTACCTCATATGACAAAGAAATGTACTCCATTGTGCAAGCTTGTCGACAATGGAAGCATTACATTTTGGGGAAGGAAAAATCATCCCATAAGCTGCACTACGTGCCCCCGCAGCTCATACGTACACAAGGGAAGTTGCGTAATGATCGCCACTATAAAAACACCGCAAAGGTTTATTTGAACACTCAAGTATAAGCAGAGGCACCAATCATGCATGTTGCAGACTGCCCGACCACCGATCGTGGCGCTCACCACCGTACTAAACTCTGGCACGAGACTTCGATTGTCGCTCTATGAGAGTGACCCGTACCCGGCCAAACTTACAAGGCCATTCTCGGGGGGTACGCAAGTTCCAAATTTTCACCTCCAAGATGCACTTTATGTCACATGGGACACCTTTTTTGTGTTCCTTTTCCAAGCGTGCCAAGATGATATGGGAAGCGCACTACAAGCCGAGTCGGGGCCGGGGCATTTCTGGTCGTTAAAACAAGAGAAACTCGCGTTGTCGTAGTCCCTGCCAAAATCTTCGAAAGGATGTCGAGAAGCACATCAGATCCCGCACTGCTTGTGCCATTGCCAAACCGACCATCAAGAAGCAAGGCCTATATACTCCTCTACCTACCCCTAGTCGACCTTGGGAATCCATCTCCATGGATTACATGTCGGGCCTCCCTTCTACTAAGCAGGGAAATGACTGTGTTTTTGTGGTCGTCGACAGATTCTCGAAGATGGCCATTATGGCAGCCTGCAAGAAGAATATCACAGCAGAAGCCACTGCTAAACTCTTCTTTGAACGAGTGTGGGCGCACTTTGGGATCCCACAGTCTATCATATCAGATCGAGATAGCAGGTTCCTCAGCACATTTTGGTCCAGCCTCTGGTCGATGTTGGATACCAAGCTCACCAAGTCCACAGCTTTCCATCCCCAAACAGATGGCCAGACAGAGGTCGTCAACAGAATGATCGTACACATTCTGCGCATGTACAATTCAAAGCATCCACGCACATGGGACGAGAGCCTCCCTTATGTAAAACATAGTTATAACCGGGCTCTCCACAGTTCAATTGGCCATAGCCCCTTTCAGGTGGGCTTGGGATTCCAGCCACTATGTCCCATTGACGTAGCCATGCCATTTGCAACTGCTCAGGCCGATTCAGCGCACGTCCAGTCTGAAGTTGACAAAGCAAGTAGCTTCATCGAGCGCATTCAACACATCCGCCAACAGGTTCATGATATATTGGACAGAGCTAATGCGAAGTACAAGCAGCGCCATGATCAACACCGGGTGCCACACCACTTCCAGGTGGGCGACAAAGTATGGCTACATTTGCAGAAGGAGCGCCTCACCGGACCTCACCGCAAGCTTCGCCCACTCCGATACGGGCCGTACACCATCACCAAGGCTGTAGGTAACAATGCCTTCGAGCTTAGTATTCCACCATTCCTTGGTCCGCACCCAGTCTTCAATGTGGATCGCCTTCGTCCTTACTTTCCACCTCTGCTGGACACCTCGGACATTGCAGAACAACTCACACCAACAGAGTTAAACCCAGACTGCATGGAACAGGCCACCACAGATTGTATCATGGACATGCAAATCAAGAACACTCGTCAACAGCAGATCCAACTGTATCGGGTTGTCAAAGCCGGCCAACTCCTGCACCAAGGAAAGTGGTTCACCAGGGACCAAGTTCAGCAGAAATTTCCTCATCTCATAGAGGAACTTAACGCAATGGGGACCATTGCTTCCTAAGGGGGGAGGAATGATCCATGTGGATATTGGTGGTCACCCGCCTATTCCACTTGGGGCTCCACCATTGTCTCTTTCAGTTTTTCAGTTTCGGCACAGTTTACTATTTTTAGCAGTTTTTCGGGTCCTGAACTTCCGGAGCCGTTTTGAGGCCCTAAACGACGTTTTTTGGGAAAACGGAGAGCAACATGGGTCCATGGACCGATGTTGCTCATTCCAAATTTGTAGTCCTCAGATAGATATTTCTAACGAGGTATGGTACGCGTCAAACGGAGATTGTATGCCAAAGTTACGCCCCTGGGAAGTTGAAACACCAATTTACCCAAACGGGGCCCATAGTTTTGGCGCTTCATCTCCTAGGGTTAGGGTTTTGGATGTTTAGGATTTCCCATTGTTTATAAATAATAAATAGGCCCTCGAGCCTCATTTTAACTCAGTTCAGAGGCCTGTAGCCGCCACATCTCTTCTCAGAGATAGCTACCAGCGCCCTAGCTAGTTTTATTTCCATTCTGTCTGTAAGCAAATTTTAGTTCTTTGATATTAATGAAATGAAGTGTTACTTCCGCTGCATCTCTGTATTTATGTTTATATGTTTATTCTGTTGCGTTCCTGCATAAATCCGGATCAGTTCTACAATTCAAAATTGTGAAAACACAAAACTAAAGATCGAGCACTTGGGAGTAATGATACCACATTTTTTTTTATGGGAAGAGTTTTGTGTTGATTTCATACAACCTAGAGCAACCAAATAACTTGCATTCACACTATCTGGAATGGTTTTGTTAGTTGTGAGTTTCATAGTGTTGGGCCTTTCACCTTGCATCTGGTCACCATGACATTTGAATACGAAACCCTGGGTGTTTGTGTCCATTTGATATATCACTTTAACTACCTAATATTTCCATCTCTATTTAAACAATAACAACCACAATTACATAAATAAAAACTTGGTAGTTTTATGATTTAATCAAGGCTGCGTGTTCATCCTTATGATTGTTAATTTCAAATTTTCCCAAATAAATAACACTTGGAAACCAACAAGTGTGCGGGCATTCACATGAGCTTCCTACGAAATTTGGGCATTTACCTGGAGATGTATTGAAATGACACTTGACCCTTGAGTGATTTGTTAGCATCACAACATCACTTCGGAATATATTGATGAGAGTTCCAATTTTATCTCTGTGAATTTGTTGAGATGCTACTCTCAACACCCTAGCCTTCAATGTATATATTTTTCTAGAATATCCATGAGAAATGAACATTATTCGTTTTACATATAGCGGGGCGTGAGAGAAGCCCAAGCATGTTCACAAATAGTGCAAAGGATTTTTATGGATATCATTAAGTTGGGTGTTCACAAAATCCAAGTAGAGTATTTAAAGTGGGTTTTAAATATTCTTTTACCTCAGAGTACAAAATTTTTCAACAACATCATACAACAAGGGTTTCTCACATATTGGACAACTAGTCTCGCAATACCTCTTTTCAAGAGTGATGACGTCAATAATCCCTCCAATTATAGGACCATAATGATAAACCCCTTGTTTGTAAAGTTATTTGGAAGCATGCTAGAAAATAAAATCAGAAAGCGTGAAGAAAAAAGAGATAAGTGTGCTAAAGGGAAAGAAGGTTTTATACCTAAACATTCCATAGTTGATCATTGTATAACTTTAAGGCACATCATTTAAAAAGTTTGGGAGAAAAAGGAAGAATCTTTTTGTTTCTTTTTTAATTTCAGAAAAGAATTTGACACGGTTCCTAGGGATAAGCTTCGACAAAGAATGGAGGAACTTGGCATTCCTAGAAATTTGAGAGCAGGATTGCATAGGCTCTCTGAAGAGGTGAAATTAAAAATTAAAACTTCAACAATCATTTGTAAAAAATTTAGAAGTGATATTGGGGTCAAGTAAGGTTTCCCACTTTCTCTTACCATTTTTGGTTTATATATCAACAAGCTTGAGGAGTGGCTAAATTTGCAAGGGGGTGATGGTATCCATTTAGGAATATTTGTTATAGGGCTTATTTTGTATGTAGATGACCTTATTCTGATTTCTAAATATGCTCTTGGTTTGCAAGATCAATTTTATCCCTTGAAAATTTTTTGGAAGGGTCGGGATGCAAGTCAATATTAGAAAAATGAAAGTAGTGGTTTTCTCTATAAAAAAAAATAACCAGCATAAGTTGTACTTTGAAGGAAAAATTCTAGAAGAAGTTCTCAATTACAAATACCTCAAAATTGAATTCAACATAAATCTAAGTTGGGATGGTTGTAGAAAGAAAATAACTTTGGGGTTGGAAAACATTTTGTAATTTTAAAAATAGGTGTAGAGAGGCAGAGTTATGGGATTGGAAAACCACTCAACGTTTTTTTTTGCTTCTAGTGACTCCGATGGTTCTCTATTGTTGTGAATCATGGGATTGGAAAACAACTCAACATTTTTTTGGGCTTCTAGTGATTTCGATGATTCTCTATTGTTGTGAATCATGAGCCAACAATGCATCTCACATGCAGTGGAAACAAATTGAGAAAATTCAGAAGCATTTGATTACAAACAAATTCAAAATTAAATGTGTATTTCCTTATGCTATCTTGGTAAGTGAAACAATGGATGCTCTTATTGAGGCAATTGCTATGGTGCAAGTCATAAGGTATTTAAAAAAAATTGAGCAAATGGAATAGGGAAGATGACTTGAGGTTGTCTTTAATGAAATATTGTGCAAAAGAAAGAAGACTTGGATGCAACAAAATAAAAAATGGTTTAGTAAATGGGGTAAGGATAAAAGCTTTTGTTATTGATAAGTTGCACAAGCGTACTTGGGATAAGGAGTTATGGAGAAAGAAAAAAGTACTATATTGAAGTGTTTAATCCCCCTCATAATCATCAACAAAAATCATGATCCGGATTTATGCAAGAACCCAATGGAATACACATATAACCATAAATACAAAGAGGCAGCGGAAATAACACTTCATTTCATTAATATCAAGGAACTGAAATTCAGTTACAGACAGAATGGAAATAAACTAGCTAGGGCGTTGGTAGCTTATCTTTGAGAAGAGATGTGGTGGCTACAGGCATTTGAACTGAGTTACAATGAGTCTTGAGGGCCTATTTACTATTTACTATTTAGAAGCAATGAAAAACCCTAAACTTCCAAAAACCTAACCCTAGGAGATGAAGCACCAAAACTATGGGCCCCATTTGGGTCAATTGGTGTTTCAACTTCCTGAGGACGTAACTTTGGCATACTATCTCCATTTCATACACATGATACATCATTAGAAAGATCTATATAAGGACTACAATTATTTCCAAGAATATCAATTCTGGAACAAAATCATATTCGTTGGACAAACGATGCCCATAAAACGTCAGTTAGGGCCTCAAAACAGCTCCGGAAATTCAGTGCCCGAAAAACTGCTAAAAATAGTAAGTTGTGCCGAAACTGAAAAATTGAAAGAGAAAATGGTGGGGCCCCCAGTGGAATAGGTGGGTGTCCACCAATATCCACTTGGATCATTTACCCCCCCCCCCGAAACAATAGTCCACATTGCATTGAGTTCCTCCATGAGATGGGGAAACTTCTGTTGAACTTAGTCCCTGGTGAGCCACTTGCCTTGGTGCAGGAGTTGGCCAGCTTTGAAAACCCGATACAGTTGGATCTTCTATTGGTGAGTGTTCTTGATTTTCATGTGCATGATACAATCTGTGGTGGCATGTTCCATGTATTCTGGGTTTAACACTTTTGGTGTTATTTCTTCTGCAATGTCAGAAGTGTCCAATAGAGGTGGGAAGTAGGGACGAAGGCAGTCTACATTGAATACTGGGTGTAGACCAAGGAATGGTGGAATACTGAGCTCGAAGGCATTGTTCTCTATAGCCTTGGTGATGGTGTACAGCCCATATCAGAGTGGGCGAAACTTGCAATGGGGTCCAGTGAGGCGCTCCTTCTGCAAATGTAGCCACACTTTTTCACCCACCCAAAAGTTGTGTGGCACGTGATGTTGATCATGTCATTTCTTGTACTTATCATTGGCTCTATCCAATATGTCATGAACGTGTTGGCGGATGTGCTGAATGCAATTGATGAAGTGGTTCTCTTTGTCTGCTTCACACTAGACATGAGCTGAATCGGCCTAAGTAGTTGCAAATGGCATGGCTACATCAATGGGACATAGTGGCTGGAATCCCAGGCCCACCTGAAAGGGGCTATGGCCAGTTGAGATGTGGAGAGCTCGGTTATAACTGTGTTGTACATAGGGGAGGCTCTCATCCCATGTGCATGAATGTTTTGAATTGTACATCTGCAGAATGTGTACAATCATCCTGTTGATGACCTCTGTCTAGCCATCAGTTTGGGGATGGAAAGCTGTGGACTTGGCGAGCTTGGTGTCCGACATTGACCAGAGGTTGGATCAAAATGTGCTCAGGAACCTGTTGTCACGATTTTTTATGATATACTGTGGGATCCAAAATTTTACCCACACTCGTTCAAAGAAGAGTTTAGTAGTGGCTTCTACTGTGATATTCTTCTTGTAGGCCGCCATAATGGCCACCTTCGAGAATCTATCGACAACCACGAAAACACATTCATTTCCATGCTTAGTAGAAGGAATACCTCACATGTAATCTATGGAGATGGATTCCCATGGTCGACTAGGGGTAGGTAGCGACGTATAGAACCCTAGCTTCTTGATGGTCGGTTTAGAAATGGTGCAAGTAGTGCAAGATCACTTGTACTTCCTGAAATCCTATCGAAGGTTCAGCCAATAGAAATACTTCTACAGTACTGCCACTATTTTCTCGACCCCAAAATTCTCAGCAAATTGACTGTAGTGTGCTTCCCATATCATCTTGGCACGCTCGCTTGAAGGAACACAAAGGTGTCCCAGGTGACATAATAGTGCATCTTGGAGGTGAAAATTTGGAACTTTTGTACCCCCCAAGAGTGCCTTGTATGTGTGGTTGAATTCTGGATCGCTCTTGTAGAGAAGTGGCCAATGAGAAGTCTCGTGCCCACAAGAGTTGAGAATGATGGTTATGGCCACAATCAGTTGTCAGTAAAGGTAGTCTGCAACATTATTGCTGCTACCCTTATTTTACTTGATGTTCAAATGAAATTGTTGCAGATATGTGGACCAGTTCTGATGGTGATCATTCTGCAACATCCCTTGTGTTTGTATGAACTACAGTGGTCGGTGGTCTATGTGGATGATTGTCTCCTTCCCAAAAATGTAATGCTTCCATTGTTGACAAGCTTGCACAATGGAATACATTTCTTTGTCATAAGTGGGTTACTTTCGAACTGTGTCGGACAATGTCTCACTGTGATATGCCACTGGATGCCCCTATTGAGTAAGAATTGTTCCAATAGCATAGTCAAAGGCATATGTCTCGATCTCATTTGATTGTTGCAAGTCTGGTAATGTGAGCACTGGGGCAGAATAGAGGCGACGTTTCAATTCTACTAACGCCTTCTGTTGAGATTCCGACCAAAAGAGTTTTTCTTTCGCTCCTCCCTTGGTGACTTGACTCAAGGGCCAAGTGATATGAGAGAATCCCAACACGAACCTGCAGTAGAAATTACCAAGACCCAGAAAGCTACGAAGCTCTGTTAGAGTGGTTGGGCCTGGCCAATATTGAATGACTTGGACCTTGGCTGGATCCATGTGCACCCCCCTTTCATCAATAATGTATCCCATATATTGAACCTAGGTCATGCCAAAAGTTCACTTCTCCATATTGGCACACAACTTGTTTTGTCGTAGTGTTTGGAGGACTTCTCGGATGTGGTGGAGGTGATATTCCCAAGTCTGGCTGAAGATCAGAGTGTCATCCAAATACACCACTAAAAATGACTTGGTGAATGGACGCAAGATGTCATCCATCAACCTCATGAAGGTTGCAGGAGCATTTGTCAACCCGAAAGGAATGACAAGCCATTCGAAAAGGCCCTCCTTGGATTTGAAGGCAGTCTTCCACACATCGAAGGGTTCAATTGGTACCTGGTGATACCCAGATTTCAAGTCAATCTTGCTGAAATATTTTTCCCCTTTGATTTCATCAAGGAGGTCATCAATTCGTGGGATCAGGTACCTATTCCAGACAATGATATTTTTCAGCGCCCAATAGTCAATACAGAGTCTCCAAGTCCCATCCTTCTTCTGTACCAACACGATCGGGCTCCAACAAGATGATGAACTTGGCTAGATGTGACCTTTCTGCAGCAACTCCTGAATCTGCCTCTTGATTTCATCATTCTCCAAAACATAGCACCTATAGATCGGTCCATTGGGTAGCGGCGCACCTGGGGTTAGGTCAAAGGGGTGCTTGACCTGACAATGCAAAGGCACCCCTGTGGGTGAGGTGAAGATGTCCCTGTACTCCTCCACAACCTTGTCCATTTGTTGTTTTCATGCAGAGGAGCCATGTCTGGAGGTCATGGCCACAGTATTCTTCATGCCTTGGGGCAGATCATTAGGAAAACAAATTTCCTGGTTTGGGAAATGAGCTTATGGCATTGTTTTGCAGTAACCAAAGAGATAGTGGGAGGTGGTGATACTTCTGGTATCCCGTACAACTTATTTCCCAAAGTAACAATAACAGCGTGAGTTCGGGACTCATACACAGCATGTCGCTTCCACAAGTATGGTTGGCATAATAATACATCAAAAACATCAATAGGAGCAATGTCACACAATACCTCATCCGTGAAGGGCTTGATGCTATAGGGAAGGCGACACTGCTCGCTAACGCGGAGATTTCGTCCTTAGTGAAGCCACCCGATGGTGTATGGTTGTGGGTGCACTGTGGTCGGTAAGCCCAACCACTTCACAAAATCTACTAAAATGAGGTTTTTTTGGCTCCCATTGTCAACAATGAACTGTAGCAGGGAATCCTTTACCCACATTTGGGAGTGGAAGAGACGCTCTGCCTCCTCTAGATCTTCTGGTTCCTCCTTCTGGATCTTCATAGTGGCAACAGTGGCGTTGGGCTCTGCATCAATAATATGGTTCCCTTTTTCATTCCCCTTGTCAGGTTTTGATCCAGAGTCGGAGCATGCATCTGATTCAGAAGCCCTCATCTCGGCCACCAGTGACTGCTTGGCCCGACATTCACTTGTGTTGTGAGTGGAGCTCTTATGGAACTCACACCACTTTCTCGTGTCCTTCTTTGGCTTCACGGTGTTGTTCTTTACTTGTGGCTTTGTTAGGTTGTCTTGGGCCAGCATGCCTTGGCTTTGTCCTTTGTTTTTCGGTTTGGGGGCACCTTTCCCTTACTTTTGATTCGCAGATCCAAAGTCTCACTTCTTCTATTTGAATTTCTGATCAATCTTGGTAGCATACCAGTATGTCGTACCAAGCGAGAATATGTAGAGGAACTCCATTTCCTCCTGAATGTATCTATGTAGGCAACTGCGATACTTTAGCACCAAATGTTTCTCTAAATCTTTGATACCCAACTTGTGCGTAGGGTATGGAACAAATTCATCATCTCATGCACATCTTGATCCCTTTCTTGCCACAGCGTGGTCCATTGTATGTACTTGTCCTTATAGCTCCCCATAGGATAGTATTGTTCCTTGATGGCATCTCGGAAAGAATTCCAAGTGGGTACGACTAAGAATAGAGAGGGTTTTGTCTCATCCTTTTTCTCACAGTAGGTTTCCCACCAATCCTTGACACGAGGGATAGCTTTGAGGAGTGCAAAAATAATCTTCTCCCGGTCGGAAAAGTCATGAACTGATAAATATCCTTCTACTAGATTCAACCATCTATCTGTTAGCCACCTATAAAATTTGTAATATCAAATGTTGGCTAAAAATTTCTTGTAGCCTTCAAGAAAAAAATTTATGGCCAAATTGTGAGTTCTTAAAGTCTTATGAAGATAACTAATATTTTAGTTAGTTTTCACTGTTTTTTCCCTCATAAACTTGAAAAATTTGTTGTTTTCCTCAAGAAAAAGACTGCTGAAAAACCCCATTTTTCCCTTTATTTTACTCCTCCTTTCACTCATAAAATGACCCCATTTTCATCCCTTGTTCTCAATAAAAATCCATTCACAAGCCTCATTTAACCTTCAAATTCACTCCAAAACCTTTTTAAAACCTTATGCTCTTTTATTTGGTTTTAAAAAGCCTCCTTTCCCCTATCGAAATCCTCATTTTCCTTAAAAACTCTATTTTTAAGGCCTAAAACAGTCTTTTTCCATATAATATTTTCTTCAGCCCCCGAGGGCTTAACTCTGGTAAGCCCCTTCCTCACAAGACCTTAAGCCCACAATCGAACGCTAAAGGGACTTAAAAATCTTTCCCAAACCCAACTTTCCTTTTCCATATTTGTAAAACCCGACTTTCCTTTGTATTTCCATAAAACCCGACAGATCAAAGTTTCAACGAATATGAACCGTCGATCTAAATCGATCAAGGATCATCAGCTTATCGCATCGCAAATAATCATATAACCCTTTTTTCTTGGTTCTTTCCTTTTCTCTGATGAGATCCCACGATCATTTCTCCACCATTGATCTGATCCATCATGCCCAAATCCGACGGTCCCTATCACTCCATTCTCCAAGCCCGATGTTCCGCCTTTTTCCTTCATGATTAAATCCTGACCGTCGATCTAGTTTTCAAATCGACGGCTCCAGTTCCATCGCAAATAGGAAATCGTAGTTTCCCTTTTTCCTTTGCCCTTTCCATCCCGCCGATGTGATCCTGCGATTAAATCTCAGCCGTTGAATCCACAAGAACCAACAGCTCAGATTTAATCGCACTCCGTCTTAAACCCTGCACTATCGTGCCCGCTGATTTAATCTCCACCGTTGATCTCTGAAACCGATCCAACGGTCAGCGCTTAATTGCGCATCATAAAATAAAAATCCTCTATATTTTGGCCTCTTCCCTTTTCTCCGATGCAATTAAATCCTAACCGTTCATTCCGCTAGATCTAACGGTCCGCGTTCAATCGCATCAGAGCATTCCATTATCACTCTGTTTTTTCATCTCGCCAACCGTGATCCTACAATCAAATCTCCGTCGTTGATCTTCTTCGATCGGACGGTCCACATTTCTTCCGCTCTTCGCACTTTTCACTTTTCATTTCTCCCCATCAATAGATGTCGACCATCCATTCTCAAGCTCCAACGGCCAGGATCTAAACCGCCACTGACCCTACCCACCTTTTCCGCCCGTGCATCTTGCTCGCCATCGCGTGCGATCCGCACCGTTGGATCTGCTGCCCCTTCATCTAATGGCCTGAAATGAGTTTCACATTTTTTTTTGCATCCGAAGTTTAATACCAAGAAAAAACGCGAAAAAATTGGTTTTCTAAGGGACACGTGTCAGGCAGCGAGGCATATCGCATTTTTTTAAAAGATTTTTCAAACCACTTCTGAGCAGCGCGAAACCAGCAGTTTTTTCTACTAAAACCACCTTTCCCCCATTACATTGATTTTTCCTCCTTTAATCGTAGCCTTGCATTGTTTTAGATCAATGGCTCTCATTCATCTTGCGTCCAAATTTCATTTCAACCCCATTTCGCTTCCACCAAAGGTTTTTCCCCTTTTTTATTACATTTTCGTCCATTTTATTATAAAGTTACCCCCTCCACATTATAAACTCCCTGATTAATCTCGACCATTGATCAACCTAGATCAACGGCCCGGACTTAATCTGACCCTCATCCATCCGACCGCCTCCCTATTGAAAATTCATCAAGAAATCTCTATCGTCGATTGATCTAGGTCGACAGCCACGATTAAAACCTCACCTCCAAAGCAACCTAACCTATATTTTCACCGGATTTTTCATATATTTTTGTATCTTTGCAGGTTATGAAGCTTTTCCACGGTCTTTTAAATGAAACAAAGGGTCGGGGATGACGATCCCCCAGGCCACTATCAGTGAAGAAAATGAATCTGCAGGGTTCACATCATGTTTTTTCCCATGTTTCATGAACATTGGTAATGTTATAAAACCCTCTGCGTGCCTACACAACAACAAAACACAGTTAACCTTAATCAGACAAAGAGTATTAGTGTTACATCATTAGATCAAATCATAAATGAAGGATTAAAGGTTTTTAACCCAGTTTTGAGGGATTAAGGCATAAATTTGACTATCAAAGGCCTAATCCACACAGTTAAAGACAGTATGAAGACCAGAAGACAGAAATTAAGCTTAATTAAGCCTAAAACACAGATATCAATGTTACCGATGAAATAGGTAACCTCAATGTTACCTACTTTTTGAAGTATCAAGAAAAACACCTGATTTTGAAAAAGTGGCGATGCAGAATCAAGAAAAAAAAATTTGAACATGTTTTTGGCACTTTAAATTTTTTTCATTTTAGTCCAATATACCAGCTCCTCATATCAAGCTTCAAAATCAGAAGAAAATCCCTAAAATCCCCTAAGAATTGGTATCGCACTTTCTCTATGCATTCCCTGCGGTCCCGCACCTAAAGTTCAGCCTGCCTGCGGAACCATACCGCACGTTCTTTGTGTAATGGGTGCGGACCCCTGTAAAACATAAAAAGGCGAGAAAATGAAGATAAAAAGTGAATTCTAGGTGAATTCTAGAAGGTTCTAGACGGGAATTTTCGGGAATGGATACGCTTTGAAGCTGGTTCATGCATCCCTCACTTGATGGAGCTAACCCCTTGATGTAAGGAGCTTATCCCTTTGAAGGAGGATTCTATCCCTTCATATTTGGAACTAGAAACCTCCTCTCTTTCACTATAAAAAGAGGCCTTGGGTAGCCTCAAGGGGAGTTCAAGCTTATGAGATTTGAAGTTAAATGCTGTTGAGATTTAGACTTAAGTAACTAAGACTTTCTGTGAGGTTAAATCACTCATCTCCATTTGTCTTAGTTCAAGAGTGCAATGCTTGTCAAAGTAAAGGAGATTCCTGCTTCGGACCCCGGGAGGACCTGCACAACATCAAGGCACATGTTGTAAAGGTTTTCTATCTTTAAAGTTAATACAAATATACTCATTTCTCTCATTAAACTGTCAATTTGTGGTTTATTTCATAAATTCCTTGATCATTATGATAAGTATGATTTATGATAATGTCTATACAGGTGTTGCTTAATCTTTTTGCTTGTTTGTGATTGCAGATAATACGAGGAACGTTCTTTCAGTGCACGGGAAGGACTTCAACAAAATCAAGCAAGCGTTGGACATAAGGTAGGCTTTACACCCGTATAGTGTTTTTATAAATCTTATATACTTAGAGAGAGATTAGTATAATTGGCTGTTTGTTGCTAGTTACCTTTTGTACTAGAGAGATCGGTCTTGTCCGCAAGACGGATTAATATACACAACAAAATGGCGACTCCACTGGGGAAGAACTTGTTTGTTCTTGGTTATCTTTGATTTTTGACTTGAGAAAACGTTTTTTCTGGTTTTTGATTGATTCACATCTGTCTGGGTACTTTAGACTTTTTCTGTTTTTGAAAATTTAGAAGTTTTTTGAGTTTTTCTATAATTTTTGCTAGGACCGCACTCTGCATAACCTTGACAGTGCGGGCAGTTTCGCACGTTCTTTACAGAACACAGTGCGGGACCGCACCTGTCAACACTGCTTACATGCGGACCCTGTAAAAAATTTTAGAAAATTTCTAGGTTTCTTTTTCTGGTTAATTTTTAGATCTTTGGTTTCTGCCCAGACTGGTTATTGTGTCTATCAAGAATTCATTGTGTAAGAATTCCAACAGTGTTAGTGTTTTGAATGATTTTCTAGGAGATTTTTCCGATTGGATTATTTTTCCTGCTTGGTCTTTGTAGTGATTCAAATTTTTTGACAATTTGCAGTATCTCAGATCACATAGATCTCTTTTTGTCTCTTGAATCTGACCTCATTGTGAAAACATCCTAGATTGAGAAATTAAGCCTTTGATTTCTTTGCAAATCTTCGAAAGAACTTGCTTCAAAGTTTTGAATTTCATTTATTCTTTGAGTGTTTTGAAAAACATATTTTGAGTGTTTTTTGATCTGTTTGTTATCTGAACGAATAGATTCTTAGTTTGCTGAAAAACTAAGAGAAACATTCATAAAAAACTCTAAAAAGCTTTTACTCAATTTAGATTAGTTTTCAAAATTAGTTTTTGTAGTTTTGAATAGTTTTAATTTTTGTAGATTTCTTTCGAAAGAGAATTGTTTTGTAGCTTCTTGTTTGGAAAAGAAAAGAGTTTTTCTTGTGAGCTTTGATAGTTTATTGAAAAGACAAAATAGTTTCTTTCAATTAGTTTTCATGTTTGAAGAAGGAATTTAAAGGTTGCATTCTCTAACTCTTCTTTAGATAGAAAGTTCATTGAAAGAGAAAAGAATTGAATATCATCATAGGTGCACTTTAGTGTTTTTGGAAGTCGAGTCTTCACATCATACAAAGTTTCATTTCCGCACCTTTTGACTTAAGAAACAACCTTTAAAAGTAACGCTTAAATAAAATTCATCTAGTAATCTTTTATTTCTAGGGCTCTCATCACCAACATAGCTTAGGCTAGTATCTTGGAGTAGGGAGTAATTAACTCTCCAAGATAGATAAAACAAACAAGTAGATTTATCTTGCGGTAGGAAGAATTCCAGTTGTTACATGTATGCTCTGGGAAGCTCCTCTTAAAGGAGTTAAGCACGAGATCATATCTGAACCAGTGGGGTAATCAATCCTTCCTCATTGGGAACGATAGAAGATATACACGTATTAAAAATGGTAAACCTCGGATAGACCATTGTCGAGGAGCCAGGGGTCACTTGTTGGTAAACCTTGGATTCTGTTCAAGGAGCCTTCAAGGGGATTGAGCTTTGTTACTCTGCCCTTGCGTGTGTGTCGGATCGTAGACTGTTCCCCCAGGTATATGTGTTTCAGTTGGTAACCTTAGAGACCATAATCTTTAGGATTCTTTCCTAAGGTGACGGTGGAGGGAAGATCCCACTGTACCTGGAACAGACGTCGACTAGACTCACTTGGACTCTCTGGGGGGTTCTCTTCACTCGAGATGGTTATGTGGAGAAACTTGTGCCAGTCTGTTTCATTAAGCAGGTTGTCGGGGTAACTGTTCCAACCGCCCTTTTCGTGTTAAAACTCTACTAAATTGGATTTCATCACCAACTAGTGATTTTAGTACGGAAAGTTACTTGTTTGTGTGTGGTTTGAACTCTTAGATTTTTTAAGCGAGTGATTCAATTGTTTGTTTCTTAGAGACTTTAGGTGTTTTCATTGAAATGTTTCTTTGTTTGCATGTGATTAGATAATTTTTCATCGTGGCAGAATTGCCGAGACAATCCCGGAGAATACAAGGGAAACCCCCTGAATTTACACCAGGTCATCTTGAAGGGCTTCGAGCTCTGGTACCACACAGTAGCCGTAGACTTAGATCAACAGAATTTGAAACCTCTGCTATTGTAATACATCCTGATCATCAAATTCCTACAACAGAATATATTCAAAAACCGATTTCAGTTTCTGAAGTCACTTAAAATATTTCTCCTTCTGGTGAATTATCTGATGAACCTGAAATCTCTGAACCTGAAACTAAATCTTTTGTGTTAGAAACGTCCTCAGGATTTATCACACCAACTTCTAGCGATCCAGGTTCACCTAGGGTAAGAAATATAGTTACTGAAAATCTTCCCTCTGGACTAATTTCTATAGAAGAACTTACTAATCCAGACGAAGACATATCTCTTCCCAACTCCCCTCAATCGTTAAATCTTAGGGAGCGTGAATCTATTTTCTACAGCCCTATTCGAACTAATCCCTGGTATCTTTCTTTAACTGATTTTTTAGAGAATCTGGGTCTTGCTTTTTATCCACCTCGAGTTCCATTTCATCCTACACCCAGAGGTTATTATCCGTCATCTATTATGGCTGGAGAGTCATCCATGTTTTCGCACACGCCTGAATCTTTTTTACATGGTGGTCCTTCTGTTCCTGCGGGATATCAGTCTTTGTCTGGTACTTTCTCAGGAGCAACTCCTCAACCTATCGAAAATGTGTTATCATCTAGTCTTGGTGGACTTAAAATTGAAACGTCGAACGCAGAACAAGTTTATATGATGTCTGGTAACGTTCCTAATCCTCAAGCTCAAGGCAGTCAATTTCCTTCTGGGGGTCAACCTCAGGGAACTCAGTTACCGCTTGGGGGGCAACCTCAGGGTGGTCAATTACCGCCTGGGGGGCAACCCCAAGGTAGTCAGTTACCACCCGGGGCTCAACCTCAAGGTAGCTTTTTCCCAGGACAAACTGTGGATCAATATTATTTTGGGGGGCAACCCCAAGGACAGTACATACCCCGGGGTTACCAACCTCAAGGACATTACATTCCTCAAGGTCAACCCCAAACTCAATATGCTCCTCAGGGTCCTCAACAACCCCAACTTCAGTACGTGCCTCAAGGTTATCAACCTCAAGGGAAGTACCCAATGCAAGGTTACCAACAGCCTTCTGGTCAACCATCTGTTCAAGGAGCCGGAACTTTACGTTATTATCAACCCTACGTTCGACCAGGTTTTGGTCCTTACGTTCAACCTTCTACGGGACAATACCCCGGAATGATGGTGTGGGATCCGTCCCAATATCAACAGCCTTTGCAGCCTACTGTGCAGTTACCTTATCAACCTGGTCAGCCAATGGTTTCTCGTTCAACTCAGCAGCCTGTTCAGCCAGCTATTCAAACTCCTGCACTTAGTTCAGTTCAGCAGGCTGGGCCTAGTACACCTCAGACTCCGCCCCAAACTGCTGCAACTGCTGCAACGTCTGTTCAACCTGTTACACCTGTTTCTGGAGTGTCTGTAGTCCCTAGTTCGGCTATCCCTGTATCTGTGCAAATCCCTCAAGTCTCTGTACCTCAGTCAGGACCCTCAGTTCAGACTACAGTTCAGATGGCTGCAGGACAAGCCGGTACAAGTACAGTTGTTACAAGTCAACCTCAATTTACTTATCAACCGTACCAAGGACAGCCGCAATTCGGTCCCTATGTTCAGAATCCAAGCTATCAACCATACCCTGGTTATACTTATCAACAACCTCAGTATGGTCCGATTCATCCTGGTTATCCAGGAGGTTATACCATACCCAATGCTAATCCGATTCCTAGTTATCCTGGGTATCCGCCTCCTGGATCTGCTTTGGCTTCTCAAGGTTTTCGTGACCCTAACCGTCAGTTACCGTTCATCGCAACTTTAGACTTACCTGATTTGACACGCCTTACAAATGATCCTATTTTCTATTATCAGAACTGGCCATCAATGCCTCATAAGTTGCCCAGTGATATACCGAAATTTGAAGGTAAGTCAGGAGAGGATCCATCAAATCATGTGATGACTTATCACCTTTGGTGTGCATCTAATTCTATTATTGATGATTCGATTCGCTTACGTCTTTTCCAAAGGACACTCATAGGTCTTGCAGCCAAATGGTACATTGACTTGCCACGAGGCTCGTTTCATAATTTCAGTCAGTTAGCAACGTCTTTCTTAACTCATTTCCAGTTGCCTGTCAGATACGACAATGGCACAAAATTATTAACTTCACTAAAACAATCTACATCCACGTATATTTCTGATCATATTCATGAGTGGCGACGTAGACGACGTTTGGTGAAGGTTTATATTCCGGATCAAATTTTGGCAGAATGGTTTGTGAAATCATTATTTCCCAAGATCACTGAAGATGTAGCTAAGGCTGGTGTTGTTACTGAAGAGAAAGTAATTGCTCAGGCTCAGTACCTAGACCTCGTCTATACGCAGTCAGGTACTCTTCATGAAAAAATTCCCGATCTTCCCAAACAAGGTCAAATAGCTGCTGCTCCTTCAGGGTCTCATGCCACTGACGGTATGATTGGTACAATTAGTTCTAAAAGTAAGAAGAAATCCTCAAAGAATTCTTCTCCAATTATAACTTTACCTGATTCCCCGAAAGGAGAATCCTCTCAAGAAGTTTCTGCCGATATTCATGTCGTTGAAACATCTACGGCAAAATCAAAATCTGGTAGTAAAAAGAAGGGGAGGAACAAAAACAAGAAAAATTCGAAAGAGAAAACAGATAAAGAAGAATCCAATGACGAGAAACGTAAACCTCGCTATCCTTGCTTCATTTGTGAACAAGATCACTTCACAAAAGAATGTCCATATCGAGAGGAGGTTACGAAACTCGTTAAAGGATCGCAACAACCTGCTGTCTTGAAGGATCCTTTTCCAGTTCAAGATAGTAAGATGATTGGTTCTTCCTCGACCACTTTAGAAGAGCCTATTATGATGATGTCTAATATAAGGGTTGCGACGCGATCGCAAGATTACGGTTCTAAGAATCCCGTTGATGGCAAAGAAGGAGAGTCTTCCAATGCCAACGCATCAAATACAACTCCTCCTGTTTCCGGTCCGCTACAGATCGAGAAACAAAATCCGGACTTGATAATCAAGCCGCCTGCTAAAGGTGTTCTTCGTAAATCAGCTTTCAATCCACATGCGAGAGCTGCTCAGAATTACAACATTGTTGAAGATTTAGTTGTTTCTCCTTCAGCAATGTCGGCTTTGGAAGTGCTGCAATCATGTCCAGCACAGCGTAAATTGTTATTGTCTGCTATAGGAGCTGTTGATGTTCAGGATTCTAACCTCATAATCTTCGATTTAGAAACTAGTACACCGCGTCTCCCTCACCAAATGGCTTTCCAGATTCCAGTGTTAGTAAAAAACAGACCTATTTTTCAGACTGTGATTGATGAGGGAGCTTCAACGTGTATTATGTCGCTTCAGTGTTGGAAATCACTTGGTTCTCCTACACTTAACCAATCTCCGACGATTCTAAAAGCTTTTGATGGTCGAGGTTTTCAACCTTATGGTATTTTGCAGGATTTACCCATAGGGGTTGAAGGAAAAATCGTTAATCTAGATGTGGAAGTGGTTGATGCCCCTCTAGATTACAACCTTCTTCTGGGTCGTAGTTGGTCTTATGCTATGACTGCTGTTGTCTCTTCGGTCTTTCGACTTATAAAATTTTCATATCAAGGAAGGATCGTGACAATAGATCAGTTAACTTATTTTTCGTCAGACCCAGCCTCTACAGAAACAATCCAGCATGTTGGTAAAACGGCTATCCCTTATAAGGATGTTGGAGTAGGTTTGGTTAAAGATTCTGGTTTGCTAGGAACTTTTTCCTTTCCTCCTCCTAACGTATCGTCTTCTACTGCAACTATTCATATGATTTCATCAGACACTGCTATGTTTGATGATCCTTGGATTCTTCCTTCTGAATCTGAGATAGACTCATTTGATGGCGCGATGCCTTTGAGTCCATTTGAAATAGCGTACCAGACTGTACAGTCTTTTTCCAACCACTCTTCAACTAAAACCGATCCAATGAATGGGATCCAAGAGGAATCGCTTTCTATTTCTAGTTCAGATGCAACGACATTTCCTGAAACTGTTCATACAGATGAGCAAATTCGTGAATTTTTGTCTGCTGATGATTTACCATGGGAAGATCTCCATCATCGGTCTTCATTCTTACCTGAATTAGATCATTTTGAAAATGATTTCGCTTCAATTTTTACTGCTGAATATGCCAAGGAACCTCAGAATCCATTGCAAAATCCTGATTCTGAGCTGAATTTAGAAAATATATCTAGAACGGTTCAAATTGACATTTCAGTAAAACCAGGAATAATTGAAAACATTCATATAGGTGCTTGTTGTTCAGACGAAGAAATTCAGACTTATAAAGCCCTATTTCAAGAATTCCGTGACGTGTTTGCCTGGTCTTACGAAGAAATGCCAGGAATTGATCCATCGATCATAGTACATGAAATTAAGACTTACCCGGATGCTAAACCTGTTCGTCAACGATTACGTCAAATACATCCTAGAAAAGCTGCTGCTATAAAAGCTGAAGTTGAAAAATTACTTCGAGCAGGATTCATTTATCCAATTCCTTTGACGGATTGGGTATCGAATATTGTTCCTGTCACTAAAAAACAAGGAACGATAAGAGTATGTATCGATTATAGGGATATTAATCGAGCGTGTCCAAAAGACAATTATCCAACTCCCTATATCGATCAAATAATTGACGATTGTGCTAGTAGTGAACTATTTTCCTTCATGGATGGTTTTTCCAGCTACAATCAAATAAACATACTCCCTGCAGATCAACCTAAAACAGCTTTCATTTGTCCGTGGGGAACGTTTGCCTATTGTAAACTACCTTTTGGACTAAAGAACGCTGGAGCAACTTTTCAACGGGCAATGTCTTATGCATTTCATGACATTAAACACATTGTTCAGCCATATCTTGATGATTTACCTGCTCATTCATTACGTAGGGCCGATCATCCCATTCATTTACGAGCAATTTTTATGAGATGTCGACATTATCGGATAAGGTTGAATCCGCATAAATGTGTTTTCTGCGTAGAATCGGGTCGTTTACTGGGATTTGTTGTTTCGAAATCAGGCATTCGTGTCGATCCTTCGAAGGTTGAAGCTATTGTTAAATTGCCTCCTCCTTCGACATTGCGCCAACTCCAAAGTTTGCAGGGGAAAGCAAAATTTTTACGTAGATTTATTCCGAACTATGCCGAGCTTGCGAAGGGTTTTACCCGGTTGTTGAAACAGGACATTCCGTTCTTTTGGGATGAAGTCGCTGATCGATCTTTTAATGCACTTAAACACGCGTTAACCCATGCACCGTTATTGCATCCTCCCAACTACAACCAAAATTACATTTTGTATCTCGCTGCTTCTCATTCCACCATTGGAATGGTACTAGTTCAGGAAGATGAATCTCACAACGAACATGTGATTTATTATCTTAGTCGAAATTTGAATCCGACTGAAATCAAATATACACATGTGGAGAAATTGGCCTTGGCAGCTGTTCAAGCTGTCCAATGTTTTCGACATTACATATTGTTACGTAAAACCACATTAATTTCTGATTGCAACCCTATGATGTATATTTTGACCAGACAATTGCTGGGGGGCAAGTATTCTAAATGGATAGTTATCCTACAGGAATTTGACTTGGAATTTGAAAAATCCAAGGCAAAGAAATCTTTGGTTTTTGCGGAACTAATGTGTGATTTCCCCTCTACTGATACTGAAACAGTGGCAGAAGAGTCCATTGTGGACGAATCTTTGTTTCTTATCAGTACGCTTGATCCATGGTATGGGGATATTATTGTGTATCTCCAAACCCAATCTTTTCGGCCTGAAATTTCACGAACTCAACGACGGAAAATACGTTTCCAATCCCAACAATATAATATCATTGGTGATACTCTTTATCGACGTGGAGCGGATTCTGTTTTCCGACGTTGTCTAACTCATGAAGAAGCTGAAAAGGTGCTAAATGACTGTCATTCTGGAGCATGTGGCGGTCATATGTCTGGGTATGCCACTGCCCAAAAGATATTGCGTGCAGGTTATTTCTCGCCAACTTTATTCAAAGATTGCATCTATGCGGTTCGGAAATGCCACAACTGTCAAATTTTTGATAGGAAAATGCGCGTGCCACCCGCTCCTCTTCACCCTATAATTGTTGTTGGTCCATTTGCAAAATGGGGTATCGATTTTATCACATGTAACCCTCACTCGGCCGGGGGGCATGCCTATATTATTCTCGCAGTAGATTATTTTACGAAATGGGCCGAGGCGATGCCTACATATTCAGCTGGCGGCAAGACTGCTACAACATTCGTATTCAATCACATAATTGCTAGGTTTGGTGTTCCTCAAGCTATTATTACGGATCATGGAAGTCATTTTCGGAACATCATGATGACTGAACTAACAGAACAACTTGGCCTACGCCACGATAGTTCCACTCCATACTATCCACAAGCAAATGGTCTGGTTGAAGCCATTAATAAAGTTTTAGTCACCATGATTAAACGAATCATTGGTATTCACAAAACGAATTGGCATTCCATGTTATTTTCAGCGCTTTGGGCATATCGAACCTCAGTCAAAACATCAACGGGTTTCACTCCTTTTCAACTGGTCTACGGTTTGGAAGCTGTGCTGCCGATTGAATGCGAAATACCATCACTAAAATTAGCCGTAGAATTACTTCCAGCTACGTCTGAAGAGGAGAAACGTTTCTTGTACTTGGCCCAATTAGATGAGAATCGACGAAGTGCTGCAATAGCAAACGAGGCTCATGTTAAAAGGATAAAAGCTCAGCATGATAGAAATGTGACCCCTCGAAAGATTTCAGAAGGAGACCTAGTTTTACTTTATGATCAAGCTAATGACAAGCTAGGAGCTGGAAAATTCGTGCCTATGTGGCATGGTCCTTACATTGTGAAATGAAAGTTAGCAAAAGGGGCCTATGAGTTAGTAGATTTTGACGGTGTCCCTTTGGATAAACCCAGAAATGGGCTTTATCTAAAGCGATATTACGCTTAAACGAGGTGTGGAGATTTTTGTTAGTTTAGATTTCTTTACTGCTGGTGTGTTTTAGATTAGAAAAGTGTGCCTAGTTTAGAAGTGTGTTTTTGTCACTATGACTGCTTATCTGAGTTTTACTCTTGATATTGAAGATGTCGACGTCTTTTCAAACCTACATTGGTTTTGCTGATGGTGCTTGTCGTAGTACACGGAACATTTCTTCCGCAGCTTGGGTTATCTATTCACCCTCTGACGAGTTAGTATCCATGCATGGGGTAAGCCTTGGTCAAACAACAAATAACATTGCCGAGTATAGTGCAGTGATTGAGTTATTATCTGAATCCATATCTTTTGGAATTCGGAGTTTGATTGTAAGGTTGGATTCTGAACTTGTTGTATTACAGCTTAACAGGGTTTATACCATTAGAAATCCGGTGTTATTACGGTTATTTTTTAGAGTTCGTCTCTTGGAACGTGAGTTTGATTATATTGAATATCAGCATATTCCAAGACATTTAAATACATTAGCAGATTCAATTGCTTCTAGTATGATAAATAGACATTTGCAATAATTAAAAGCAGTAAAACAATCAACATTCATTAATGTACACAGATAGCCGTCAAAATAGTGATATATATCATAGGAGTGTGTTCAAAAAATATACATCGTCTTCGATCATAGGTTGGAAACACCTTATGATCGGCAAAAATGATAATACAAAAGTACAAAAATGAGTCTATACGATCATCCCATCACTGATGATGATCTCGATAGGAAACAACTGCTCGAGCCACCCTGCATAGGAACCTCCTGAAAGGTCCTGGGACTCCAATCACATATCTTTGTAGCCTGAGAGGGATTTCATCTATGCTAGTCTCTGGTATATCTAGAGTCAAGCGCTCTAGATGATGCTCCAAATCAGTCAAAATCTCTACTGATTGGCCTGCTGGGGCTGGTGCGGGCGCAACTGGTTGTCTCCTCTCAAAAGGTTGGAGATGAGCTGGTCGTTGTGGACCCACATCTGTATTCAAAAAACTTTTGATTATTAGTTTTCTAAGACGATAAAAAATTAAAAAAAAAATTAGCACTTAGCAAACGTTGAAAAATGTTTTACCTGAATCATCCCATTGTTCCCCTGCAGGGAGAGACATCTCTCTGTCGCCGCGGAAATCCATCCCGGCATACGGAAAATCCTCTATAACAAAAATTTGGCGATCCAGCCAACGAAAATATGAAGAAGGGAACCGTACAATCTCAGTGCCCTCAATAGCATGACGGGCCATCAACGCGGACCAACGAACCATTCTTGGTTCTCGAGGTCGACCGGTACCAACGACAATACTTTGCGGAGCTAATAGGGGGATCCTCTCCAGAGCAAAGGAAACGACAATGGATCCGTATCCAAAGTTATTAAGTTTCCCATTTTTCGCTCTGGTTAGTTGGCCTTTTACGTTGGCCAACACAGCTTCGCACCAGTTGAAGATGGTGCCGCGAAAACAGTCCACAGCAATGCGCATTTGGGAACCAGTAGCCACATGAAGTGCGGCACTCCCACACAGTTTGGTAACAGTGAATGCTATAACTTTCAGTTCAGGACGGATGATATGTTTTATGTCAATCCGTTTGTCCCGAGGATTTGCCTGATCATTGCAAAATTCGAGTTGAAGACTAGCGACAGTCTGGCCACCTAGCCTAGTCCCAAACAAGGATACATGTTCGCCCCTCTTGGACAAACCAGTCAAAAAGTATATATCCTCCAGCTCAATTTCGAGCCGGTGGCCACCAATGAAGAAACACTGGTCCTCCACGTGCCATCTGTCTACCAACCATGTTAAGAGTTCCACTTGTGCCCTCATGCCAGAGATGGCCCAGAATTTGTATAAGCAGCATGCTTTTAATGCCCTTTGTGTGGGCAAATGAAGTATTGCAGCTTCATCCACTTCCTCATGCTCCCTTTCTCGCCAAATAAGCATCTTGTTAATCCTGCAACATAAAATAAGGCAAATTAGAATGATTTCATTTGAGAAATTTTGGCAGAAATTTGAGAAAACCGTGCTTTAAATTTGACCGCGCGGGTACCGCACCCGCTCTTTGTAAACAGAGCGTAGCTCCGCACGCGAGATGTGTGCCGGGTGCGGTACCCTCGATTTTTTCCCGTTCAGAAAAAATTGGGGTCCGCAGGTAACCTGTGTCCCACCTGCGGACCCCGCGGGCGCATTTTTGAACCAATTTTTGCCCTAAAAAATCAAACTAAAGCCTAAAAATGAATTTTAAACGGATGAAAAACAAGATAAGGAGGTCGTGGATTACCTGGGGCTGACGATTTTCGATTCCAACGGTTGAATTTTCCAGAATCTTCACAGGAACTTTTTAACCAAAAGCTTTTTACTTTTCACTCTGCAACTGAACGGTAAAAATGAAATAGAAAAAGTCCTTTTTATAAGTTTTTTTGAATGAATGAATTTTTAATTTGTTTATTTTTCACTTTAAAAGGGTATTTTTTGAAAGCATTTTTACTTATCTTAAACAGGTATGTGTAATGTTTTGAGTTTTTGTGCAGAAACAGGATTTTTCAGGTGAAATGATCGTTTTTCAACAAAAAGCATACTTTTATCACTTTTTCGGACTCTTTCAAAAATTTACGAAAAAGCGAAACTTTGGAGTCCTCTTTTAAGCCCTTTTCAGACTCTCTAAATATGAAAAGATTACCGAGTACTTGACTATTCGAACTTGTTAAAGTAAATGAACAGTCGTCCCTTCAGTATAAGTTTACCCCTTTTACGGACTGAAATGGACTATTTACGAAAAAGGTATACGTTGACTAAATACGGTCAATAGAGTTCTCTCCCGCATTATTTTATCATTTTTCGGGCTCGAGAGACTAAATTTACGAAAAAGAACACCAATGGAGTTTTCTTAAGTTTTTCTTCTGACTCCCTAAAACTGAAAAACACCGAGTTTCTCCTATACTGGACTCGTTAAAACTTAACAGTAAAGGACCTGTTTAATTTTCAACAGGAACGAACCACTCCTTCTTAGGGTTCAATTTTTAAACTAAGTTGGACTCACCCGAAGGGTGAGCTTATAACCAAGCAAATGTTATCCTCCTCAAGCTTGTCAAAAATAAAGAGGTACTTGCCAGAAATGGTGGGGGAAAAGAGAGAAAAATGAGCATGTTTGTTGTATTTTAAAATTGTCCGAAAACTCAGTCGACCACTCTTGGACACGACACTTATATTCACCTGGGTTGGGAAATCCTTTTCTTAACAGTTAATCAAACCACATTGAAAATTTTCAGCCGGTTTCTGGGTATTAGCTTTAAGTCAATTGTCACCAAGCCATCTGCAGTGTCGTTATGTGTCCAAGAGAATAGTTCAAATAAAACCATTCATCTGCAAAATATCTGTCATTCATCATTGACCATCCCTGAGTCAGTCCTTGCCAACATATTTTCAAAACTTGATCTATGATTTCGTGTTGTGGGCTTGCCTACGACAGATCGCTTTCTATCGACATCAACACATTATCTAGGAAGTTGATCTAGAAATCGTCAGTACCTTGAAATCTGCATGCCTCAATGGCAGGTTTCTCGCTTTCGACGACAGGTTACATTAATGACCTTCGATCGAATGACTCCGTGACATGTTCGACTTCAGCTCATTCATTCACATTTCATGGACTGTACTGAGTACTTTGAGAGCCACTGACATTACTGGTGGTTTCTCTCACACTTGTTAACAGTTCACATCATTGACTGGTAATCAAGTGGTTTCTACCATGTTCGACTTCAACACATTTATTCACATGGATAGAATCGTACTAGTTCGAGATACGGAAATCAAGACCCTGGATCTAGTTTCCACCATCCAGGCTGCGAGGAATTTTGTTGTCATCTATACAGTAGACTATTGATAAACAGATGGCTGCGTCCATACTGTGTCTACATATATCTGTACTATGATGTATTCAAAATCATTCCTGTATCAGAACGATTTCAGTTAGTTTATAGTTAGTTTTTATCTGAGCATGGGAATGCCTACCTCGGTGATGACATATACATGTATATATTTTGCATTGAATGTTTTTACAGGTTCCAACTGGGGTGTCCACAGGATGATCTTTGAAATGATAAAGTACTGCACTCTTCATATATGACAGACTACAGCTTCATCTATTCCAGACTTTGCACTTTAGGGGGCAATTTGTTACACTGAAAACTGTCACCTTGACATTCTGCTGACTGTATGAGCTTATTATTACTCATACTTCCTCCTTTTGCAAGTCCAATATACCAGCTCCTCATGTCAAGCTTCAAAATCAGAAGAAAATCCCTAAAATCCCCTAAGAATTGGTATCGCACTTTCTCTATGCATTCCTTGCGGTCCCGCACCTAAATCTCAGCCTTCCTGCGGAACCATACCGCACGTTCTTTGTGTAATGGGTGCGGACCTCTGTAAAACATAAAAAGGTGAGAAAATGAAGATAAAAGTGAATTCCAGGTGAATTCTAGAAGATTCTAGACGGGAATTTTCGGGAATGGATACGCTTTGAAGAGGTTCATGCATCCCTCACTTGATGGAGCTAACCCCTTGATGTAAGGAGCTTATCCCTTTGAAGGAGGAATCTATCCCTTCATATTTGGAACTAGAAACCTCCTCTCTTTCACTATAAAAAGAGGCCTTGGGTAGCCTCAAAGGGAGTTCAAGCTTATGAGATTTGAAGTTAAATGCTGTTGAGATTTAGACTTAAGTAACTAAGACTTTATGTGAGGTTAAATCACTCATCTCCATTTGTCTTAGCTCAAGAGTGCAATGCTTGTCAAAGTAAAGGAGATTCCTGCTTCGGACCCCGGGAGGACCTGCACAACATCAAGGCACAAGTTGTAAAGGTTTTCTATCTTTAAAGTTAATACAAATATACTCATTTCTCTCATTAAACTGTCAATTTGTGGTTTATTTCATAAATTCCTTGATCATTATGATAAGTATGATTTATGATAATGTCTATACAGGTACTGCTTAATCTTTTTGCTTGTTTGTGATTGCAGATAATACGAGGAACGTTCTTTCAGTGCAAGGGAAGGACTTCAACAAATTCAAGCAAGCGTTGGACATAAGGTAGGCCTCACACCCGTATAGTGTTTTTATAAATCTTATATACTTAGAGAGAGATTAGTATAATTGGCTGTTTGTTGCTAGTTACCTTTTTGTACTAGAGAGATCGGTCTTGTCCGCAAGACGGATTAATCTACACAACACCTCAATAAATCTAAGAAGGCATAATTATTGCCTTAGTTAGTGATATTTTGTTTAAAGCGGCCAGAGTTATTGAAAATCCTACCTGAAAGAGTTCTAAAGTCAACAAACTCTGCTAAGCGGCTAAATACTTAATGAGAACCCATTAATACAGAGGAAATATCAGAAATCTTCTCTGTTGAGCCCCTCAAAGGCTGAGAAGCATTAACTTGTATTAATTGAACTAGAGATCTTTTCTGTCATCCCACCTCCTCATTTCTTCTATAAATACTTCTGAAGAAGATGAGATACGGGTTGGTCTCTGAATATCTGATGCATGTAAATAGTTTTCTGAAGCTGCTGTAAGCTCTGTTTGTAATTGAAGATACCTAAGTTGAGATGAGAAGTTTGAAGTTGTAGAGACCCACTGGACTTGATGATTGTAACTAGTTTGAGCATCAAATACAAACTTATTTATGGGATCCTGATCTACGTCCATGGTGATGTGTTTCTTATTGTAAATTGTTATTTTCCTTTTGTTTCCATTCTGTTCACTTTCTCTGATAAAGAACAACAAATATAGAGCTAGGATTTACTCTTTGTAGTACCCTACTCTCACTGATAAGCTTTATCTTCATGTTTTTCTCCTTTGTTTATTTAAGAATGATTCAATACAGTCCAAACAGTTAAGGAAAGTTGGTGAGCCCATGTCTTACTGTCTAAACTTCAAACATTGTTCTTAAATGATATTTTCAGTTTATGCTAAGTAAAGTTGAACTAGGGAAATCTATGGTTAGCCCTATCCTCTAGTTTTATCTCCAAAGGTTGTCTGAAAGTTTCTCTAAGAGTATGTTGAAAGCAGGCTAGGTTCAAAGTCCTTACCTGATCTTAGACTATTCTTTGTTTATCTTAAGTGTTGTCTTGAAAAGTTTGCTAATTAAAGTTGAACTAGGGAAGTCTATGGTTAGCCCTGTCCTCTAGTTTCTTCTCCAACAATTGCTTTGAAAAGCTTCCCTTCGAATATGCTGAAAGCAGGATAGGTTCAAAGTCCTTACTTGATCTTAAGCTATTTTTTTTGTGTTTTAAATGTTTTCTATTGAAAGTGCATCAAAAGCAGGCTAGTTTCAAAGTACTTCCCTGATCTTAGATTACTTTTATGTCTTTTTTTAAGTGCATGCCAAAAGTAGGATAGTTTCAAAGTACTTACTTGATCTTAGGCTGCTCTTTGTTCCTTCATCTGTTTGATTTCCCTTCTTATTGTTTTCATTCCATAAAATCAACTTAAAGAGATCCTTTGACATAGATGACTTGCCCCATGGACCACTCTTGAACCTTGCTGTTTCAATTAAATCCTATTATGACTCCATAGCCCAATGGATTGAAGCTGCTCCTAGCCTATCTTATTAGCTGAATCATTCCTTCACTTTCATACAACCTTCACCCTTCATTTAGACTTCCTTCACCTTCATATATCTTTTCCCAACCAAAACAAACAAAAACCTTGTTCTTCATAACTAGCCTAATATCACACCTAAAAGCCTTAAAGATAAATCAATCTTTATACTTGTAAGAGAGATCCCTCTCTGGATTTAGGAGGGCTAGATCCTAGAATCCCAAAGTGGTTCAAATGTTGTCTTTGCAGCTTTAGTCTTGCCAATCTGCTAAAATTACAGGGACCCAATACTAGCAATGACTGCGCTATCTCCAAACTGCTGCTGCTGCTACTGCCGGACTGTTGCTACTACTGGAATAAGCTGACTCTCTGGGGTTGTTCTCCTGCTTAGAAAAATATGGGACTTTTCGAATGAGCTCCTCACTCAATACCCAGAAAATCCCAGAAAGGGTTTCCAGAATGGATGACCCCGGAAAATCACCTCCCTAGAGAAATCACACTGCCTTAGAGGAATACGCTGGCCCTGAAGATGTCTCTGCAAATGGTGGCCTTCTCCTCTGACAAAATGATGGAATAGCTAAGGGCTGACCCCTCCTCACTATTCCAGGCTGAATCCCGTGATAAATCTCAGCTCCTGGCACTACCTCCTCCAAGAACTGTGTGGTCTCTCCTCAAGACTGCGCTGCCCAAGCAAGTGTGTAATCCCTGTTGTAGATGCTCTCGCTCCAACCTAAAAATCCAACGATAGAACTCCTCACCCGAGCAGGCACTCGAAGTCCCCCGGGGCTGACATTGGGATCTCCGCTCGGAGACACCCGGTGTGCTAAACAGCACTTGCAGACTTTGCTCAACAGCAAAAGCGTGCTCAATGTCAATAGACAAAGCAAAGATGCATAATAAAATGAGCAAATGAAGGGCCTCATTCCATTTTTATGCTTGGAGTGCCTTTCTCTCCCCTAGGCCCCACCAAAACTGCGATGTCCCTCTTGGCCACGCAGTCCATCCAACTCTGTGCTGCCTAGGACCCACATTTCCCACGCTGCCACTAATCCCCCGTAGTCACTTCGACCCCCTTGGTACCCACGATGTTAAGTAAAGGTGCTCAAGTGACTTTTAGGAAGTGTTTTATTTTCCTAAGTGTGAGTTGAGTCTTCTCCTAAGCCACTTTATTTAATGACTTAACTTTATAAAGTAAAATGGCCAAAAATTAATATTACCAATTAGTTGCTGCTAATTGGGAATATTACAGTAACTTAGCTTCCTTTCTAGATCTTTTGTCCCCAAACTTCGGCTCCTAATATGTTTGAAATTCGGCCTTGCTGCAATAAAAGTGATGCCCTAATCTTCAAACATGTGGAGGATGAGAATCCAAAAATAGTCCTTCAAAGTCTTCGCTTCCTTGTTTTCTTTGGTTGTCTTTTTGGTCTTCTTCTTGTCTTCAACTAGCTGCTTGGATGCTCTTCAAATGAGGTCGATGGATCCTTATATATAGCCTTCTTATGAGGATTGAACAACCCTAATGAAGCCTACTTCACTACTTGAAGGCCAACTCTTTTTAACTTACAAAAACTCTCTTTACATGATACAAAGTGCCCAATGTGGTCTTTCATATATGAAAATGACTCAATTGACTTCTTGACTCTATGACAAACCCTTGAAGCACTCAATGGGTGCTTGACCTACAAATAAATTGATCTTGAGCATGAAACCCATGCTACAATAATAATAATAATAATAATAATAATTTTTCTTTCTTTTTACAATAGACAAGAATCAAGAGTACATTTCATATTTATGAAGAACGAACCTAGTTACCTATTTCAACCAATGTTACCAGAACCGAACTAGTCATCGAACCAGAAAACCTTGTGGACTGGGAACCGGTCGGAACCGGAAAACAATTAAAAAAAAAAAATTGATTTACCAAAAACACATAAAATATTCATATTTTAAAGAAAAAACATATATATTCATGTGCATCCATATGAATCCAAACCATTTATACACAAATATGCAAAAGTTATCATTTATATAACAAGTAATAGTGCATACAACCAAAATAGCACTTAGTGCAAAACATTGTTGAACCAAAAATGTTACAAACATCAAGAAGCAGGCTCTAAAAGGCCTTTATAGTCCAAAATAACATCATAGATCATAGTATTATACTACAACCTACAATACTACAAGCTACAACTACAACAAATCAATGATCAAATCATCAATCATCAATCATCATCCTAATCATCCTCCTTATCCTCATCTGAAGAATGAATAGCATCCAAGTTTGCAATGGGATTATGGCTTGATTCCCATGGCCCTTGACTTACCCTCTAAAATTTTCGAGAGAATTAGCTCCAAAATCCTTTGAAATCAACTATGTAGCAACCCCAAAAAAATAAAAAAATAAAAAAACTTCCACTAGTTGCAAAAACCACTAAAGAAAACCGAAAGATCTTTGGGAAAGAAAAAATCTTTGAAGTAGCTCGAAAATTTGCCAACCCAACAACTCTCCAAGACTCCAATTAGCTCTTCAAATCTGCAAAAAAACTCCCTTAAAACAATCCTACAAAAAACTCTCTGAATTCTCCTCACCGAACTCAGCTCAAGAATTGCAAGAGACTCAAATGAATAGTGTGAGTGAAATAGAGGGGGTGGGGGTGTTTAAGTAGCTTTAGGGGCCTAGGGTAGCATTAGTAACTAGGAAAAATAATAATTAAAAAAAAATCTTTGAAGTAGCTCGAAAATCTGCCAACCCAACAACTCTCCAAGACTCCAATCAGCTCTTCAAATCTGCAAAAAAACTCCCTTAAAACAACCCTACAAAAAACTCTCTGAATTCTCCTCACCGAACTCAGCTCAAGAATTGCAAGAGACTCAAATGAATAGTGTGAGTGAAATAGAGGGGGTGGGGGTGTTTAATTAGCTTTAGGGGCCTAGGGTAGCGTTAGTAACTAGGAAAAATAATAATTAAAAAAAAAAAAAAAATTAAAATTAAAATTTAAAGAAAAAATATTTTGAATTTTATTTTTTTTAATGCCCAGGCTTGTGAACCAGTGGAACCGGTCTGAACCGGACCGGTACTGAACCGGTGGTCGGTCTGACTAGTTTGGAGGCAAAACCAGTCCGAACCGGCCCTCCGAACCGGAAATGACCGACTCGGTACCGAACCGGCCGGTTCGGTACCAAATCGGTCATTTCCGATTCGGACCGGTTTTGCCTCCAAATCGGTCGGACCAGCCGGTTTTCCAGAACTGGTTTGGTTCCGATAACACTAATTTCAACACTCCCTCTTAACTATGGAAGTATTCATAATATATACAAGGTACTTGGACATTCTCATACTGAATAATTATCATAAGAAGAGTCATATTGCTAAGCCATCTCACAAGCTATTTATTTAGATTATATCAGTGCATTTCATCATATCTTCCTACAGCATTCTCTCCCCCTTTTTCATCAATGGCAAAGGGGAACTCACCCTAAAAAACGTCATCCTACGGACCTGTACACACCTCAACTCCCCTTTTTTTTCACTTAGTTAGATAAGAGAAAGAGTCTAATGAGAACTTGGGAGAATCCCAAGCTCTAGGCGAAGATACTCAAATGCTTCACAAGGTAATTTTTTGGTAAAGATATCATCAATTTGTTCTTTTGTGCCAACATATTAAAGCTTGATATTCTTTTCGATGACCTGCTCTCTAACGAAATGATATTTGATCAGAATGTGCTTTGTTTTGAAATGCATCACAGGATTCTTGGAGACACTGATGGCACTGGTGTTATCACAAAATATGGGAATAGGCTCAGCAAACGTGACTTAAAAATCTTGCAAAGTTTGCTTCATCCAGAGAACTTGAGTACAACAAGTTGTTGCTGCAATATATTCTGCTTCTGCTGTGGATAACAAGATTGAAGATTGATTTTTACTTAACCATGAAACAAAGAAACCTCCTAGATAGAATGTTGCTCCACTGGTACTCTTTTGATCATCAACACTTCCTGCCCAATCTACATCTGTATAAGCTTGGATAACTAGATTATTTCCTTTGGGATACCATAAACCATATTATGTTGTGCCCTTAAGATATCAAAGAATTCTTTTTACGGCAATAATATGAGATTCTTTTGGTGCTGCTTGGAATCTTGCTACTTGTCCAACTGCCTGCATTATGTCTGCCCGAGAAGCTGTGACATATAGAAGACTGCCAGTCATAGATCTATACAACCTCTGGTCCACATCCTTTGAAGAATCTTCTAAACTTAACTTGCAACCTATTACCATTAGGGTAAAGACAAGCTTGCAATCTTCCATCTTGAATTTCTTGAGCATTTTCTTGATGCACTTGGTTTGATATATAAATATTCCTTTATCCTGCTGAGATATCTGAAGCCCTAAAAAATATGTCAGCTCGCCAAGTAGAGACATTTCAAACTCACTTTGCATCTTTGTGGTAAAGTTTTTGCTTAATCTGTCATCATTGCTTCCAAAAATTATATCGTCCACATATACCTCGATAATTGTTAGGTTATCTTGATCCACTTTCACATAGAGATTATTGTCGTCGCTTCCTTTCTTGAATCCTTGTTGATGTAGATATCCATCAAGATGAGCATACCAAGCTCTAGGAGCTTGCTTGAGACCATATACTGCCTTTTTTAATCTGCAAACATAGTCTTCCTTTTCAGAGATCAGAAAACCTTCGGGTTGTTCAATGTAAACTTCTTCTTCCAATTCACCATTTAGAAAGGTTGACTTAACATCCATTCGGTAGACCTTGATTTTTCTCGAGCATGCATAAGCGAGAAACATTCTGATAGCTTCCATTCTGGCAACGGGAGCAAATGTTTCTTCAAAATCAATTCCTTCAACTTGTGCATATCCTTTGTAGACTAATCTTGCCTTATTCCTGGTAACCTGTCCATCCTCATTCAATTTGTTTCTAAAGACCCATTTAGTTCCAATAACATTTTTATCCTTTAGTCATGGAACCAATTCCCAAGTTTCATTCTTCTCAATTTGATCCAGTTCTTCATTCATAGCTGCTGCCCAGTGTTCATCTTGACCAGCGTCCTCAAAATTGCTAGGCTCAAAAGTTGCTAAAAATCCAAGGTGGGCTTGTTGTGATGGATGAAGATGTCGACTTATTCTGGTTCCAATTCCTTCATTTATGTTGCAATGATTTGATTTGACGGATGATTCTTTTGACACCATTCTTTTAAAGCTTGTGGAGAATTTTCTTGTACATCATGTTGATCATTTCTTATTTCCTCTTAGTTGACTGTTGTTTCCTTATTTGATTGGTCTTTTTCTGGAGCTTCTTCTTCATCCTTCACAGATTCTCCCTCAGATCCCTCAGATTTCCTCGAAGGGACAATCTCATCGTCATCCTTTGTAACATTTATGCTTTCCACTATTTGTTTTCGCCTTAGATTGTAGCATCTATAAGCCTTCCTTTTGCATGAATAACCAACGAAAATACCTTCATCGACACGGGAATCGAACTTGCCCAATTTTTTATCTTCTCTTTTGATGTAGCATTTGCTTCCAAATATTTTGAAGTATTTGACATTAGCCGATCTTCCTTTCCATTATTCATATGGAGTCATGTTACAATTGTTCCTTAGCAAACCTCTGTTTATAATGAATACAGCTGTATCGATTGCTTGAACCCAAAATTTATCATCTAATTTTGAGTCATTTAACATTGTTTTGGCCATTTCCTGTACGGTTATGTTTTTTTTTTTAGCAACTCCATTTTTTTGTGGTGTTCTGGTTGTGGAGAATTGCCTTTTTATTCCATTTTCATCACAGTACTACTGAAATACCTCGGAAGTGAATTCTCCGCCATTATCTGATCTCAGAAATTTGATCTTCAAATCAGTTTTATTTTCGACCAATTCCTTGTAGATTCTAAAACACTCAAATGCCTCAGTCTTTTTCTTTAAGAAGCTAACGGTTGTCATTCTGTTGTAATCATCTATCATTAGCATAAAATATAATTCTCCATCTAAACCTTTTGTTCTCATAGGATCATATAGATCAGTATGTACTAATTCCAATGGACGTAGTGCAAAGTGTTCTTTTGTCTTGAACTCAACTTTTGTCTGCTTGCCGTGTCGACAAGATTCATATATCGTATTGGTAGGTTTTGAAATTTTAGGCATTTCTCTTACTGCTTCCTTCTTGTTGATCCTGACTAAATTGTCGAAATTTATATGTCCCATTCGTTTGTGCCATAACCAGCTTTCGTCTTCTTTCGCCAAAAAGCGCCCTTTAGGTGTCTCATCCAAAATATATATGTCATTTGGAGCTCTGCTTACTGTATCCAAAATTTTACCGAACTTGCCTTTCCTGATTTCACATTTCTTAGAGTTAACTAAGATCGTGTATCCTTGATCGCACGTTTGTCCAACAATGAGCAGATTGTGATTCATATTTTCAACCAACAACACATCTTTTGCTAATGAATTCTTGCTTCCAAGTGTGACTGTACCTACTCCTATGACGCTTGAAGACCCGTCATTTCCAAAAGACACTGTTCCATCCTTCTTTGCCTTCAAGGATATGAACTTATTCCTATCTCCAGTCATATGAGTTGAGCAACCACTATCAACATACCAAACGTCTGTGTTGCTTTGAGCCTTGAGAGCGATAGCACATTTTTCAGTCTTCTTTTTCCATATTTCTTCATTCTGATTTTGCAACAATTCCTTTGAAGAACTTCCAAGTCTGCAATCTTTAGCCAGGTGTCCAAAATTGTTACATTTGTAACATTCGACAGCATCTCTCAAATGATCAAATCTGTTAATATTCTGGTGAGTTCTGTAATATTCATTTCTGAAAGATCTCCCGAAACTGTATTTATTCCAAACATACGTGCAACATTCTATAGCTCTATGTCCAAACCTTCCACATGAATAAAAATGACCATAGAAGATAGGTTGATACCTGGGAGGAAATCTTCTTCAAGGAATTGTCTTCCATGGTTCTTCCTGCAAGTCCTGATCTCTTGAGTTGGCTGGGAGGTCAACCTGCTTGTTATATTTTTCATATCCATCTTCTTTTGTTGTCATAGAAGGACTTGGCTCCTTTTCAGATTTTTCTTTGTAACCAAGACCAATCTTATCACTATTTGATCGTTGATTGTTGATGATTTCTTCCAATGCCCTAGAGCTGTTGGTGTAGTTTTGAAGAGTTTTCCCATTTTTTACTTGCTTTCGTAGAGAAACTATTTCAGCTTACAATGCTTCTCTTTCCTTATTGCTTTCCTTTAATTCTTCCCTGAGCGATTCTTCAACTCGTTTGTATTCTTCAACCTTGATTTAAGATTTAGGACCTGTTCCCTTTCTATCTTTAATTCATCTTCAAGAGTGTTGACATCCTTCTTCTCGACCTTGAGCTCTTTGATAACCTTGATCACTTCGTTTTGAAATTCAACCTCAGACATCTCTTCTTCTTTGTCTCCTTCGTTAGATGCTTTTTGCTTATTATGCTTGGCCATAAACAATACTCTTCCGTTGATTTATTCTTCGTTATCACTGTCTTCATCAGATGAGGAGCTATCTTCTTTGGAGAAGAAACTCTTCTTAAACCATTTCTTCTTGCCTTGCTTGTTGAACTTCTTCAGACCTTTCTTTCCTTTCGTAACAGCCTCATATTTGTGAGGACACTTGGCTGCAAAATGCTCAATCTCACCACAATCGAAACATATCAATGGAAGTTTACCTTTGAATTTTCCTGTACCAGTTCTCATTTTTCGCGTGAAGTAGGCAAATTCTTTATCTGAAAATTCTTCTTCATCTTCTTCCTATTCTTCTTCCGAACAACTACAAGTTTTTGCTTTCGGAGTATGTTTTTCCTTATTAGTCTTCTTGGATGCAGCAAATGATGTTTCTAGGTGAGATGTGTTGTCCTATTCCTCAATCCTCATTTCAGATGTCGTAAGCATTCCATGCAATTCAACTTTATTGAGATTGGTTAGATTTGAACTATATTCCAAGACAGATACCTTTGGGTTGAATCTTGTCGACAAGGTTCTAAGGATCTTTCGAAGAACAATTTTCGTGTTGACAAGTTCTCCCAAACCTTCCAATGCATTTGTTATTTCATCAACACGTTGTAAGTATGCATCAATATTTTCATCTTCCTTCATTTTGAGTTGCTCAAATTTTACCTTGTATATTTGAAGCTTTGCTTCTTTCATGTTTGAGTCACCTGCATATATATTCTCAAGCTTGCCCCATACTTCTTTAGTAGTTTTGCAACTCAATACCTTAACATAGACAGATTCGATAAGCCCACTGATAATGAAATCTTTAGCCTTTGCATCATATACCATATTTTTCTTACCTTGTTCATCCAGGGTCGCTGTAAAGCCCTTTTCAACGATTTCCCATACTTCGTATCATTGCGCCAGCATATGAACCTGCATTCTTCCACTCCAAAGTGCATAGTTATTTCCATTGAACAGAGGAACTCTATTCTTAGTATACTCCATGGCCTCCTTCCAGTTGTTAGACTGCTATTGAAGGAACCAAGCTCTGATTCCAATTGTTGGAAATATTGAGAGAGGGGGGGGCACTTTTAAATCTTTTCAGAGCATTAGTTAATCTTCAATTATTCTTGATGTTTATCCAGTAACAATAGTAAACAATAGAACACAATAGGCACAATATCCAGTAATGATCAGGAATAAGATGAGTGTGGACTCCCGTACCAGGGACAATGATCCCCGATACAATATGATACACAATGATTTTCTTGAGCTAGACCAATCACCCAATCACACTATGACCTGCAACCCAACCATAACATTATCCAACAATGACAAGTATACCTCGCAACAATGCCTCTCCAACTCTAGGCAGATTGACTCTTTTACAATAATGACTCTTTTACAATTTTACAATGATGATTTTTACAATACTGACTTTTGACACGACCTGATACTTGACTTGACACTGCTTCTTTGAACACTAGCAGTTGTTGAGGTATTGTTTTGCTTGCTTCAAGTAATGGTACTTTGGCATTGCATTTTCATAGTATGTGTCTGAGTTGTCCTATTGTGTCCTCCTTCCTGCACATGCATTAATGAACATGACCCAAACCAATATACAAACAAAATACTTACACTGTCCTGCAAACCATATGTCAGAGAAATATTCAAAATTCAAATGTAAATACGTTCAACATTTATGAACAAACCCTAATCAAACATACATACAAAATACTTACACTGTCCTGCAAAAACACATGTCAGAGATGATATTCAAATTAAAATTCAAACACTAATCATACATACCTTGTTGTAGCAGACTTACCCTTGACTGTTGGTGTGTTGTACTTACTACAGTGATCCTTGAATGCATATTTTTTCTTGCCTTCTAGAAGCTCGATATTGAATCTGTCGTATCTATGTAATTTCGGATCTCCAAGGTCTGAAATTGCGCCCCATGGTAGCCCTCTGAGTCCTTTTTCCAACCCAGCCGATTTGATCAATATTGGATTCTTCAAGAAATAGTTATACCCAATCTCCTACGATGACCTGACTATAGACTGGTGCAGTAGAGCTAACTTGTACGAAATGCCACATGTCATTGTTTCAACCTTCGGTCCTGAAAACAATATCCAACAATCTAGAGTCCATCCTCTTTCTGTCACTTTTTATGAAATTTGAATCCAATGCTTAGAGAGAAAGTTGTGACGATTTTCCCAAGGTCACCTGTTTGACATGAAATTCGAGGGCCTGCAAAAACCCTAACTTCCTCAGGTCATATCTTCGAAAATATAGCGAACCAATATATGAAATTCGGTCACGAGCGTCATCAGGATTTCGGCTCAAATGGGTTTTTTTTCAGCATCTAAAGCTTCGCAGAAAAAAATTTATAGCGATTATGCCACGATGGTCTGTTTTACGTAGCGAAATCCTTGCATCAGGAGCATATGAGGGTGACAATTTATATAAATTCTTAGGTTGAGAGGGTCTTCAACAAGTGAACGTTGGAGGGTTTTTAGGAGTTTAAAAAATTATTAATTATTGACTATTCAATGGCCACAACCAATGATTAGTGTCATGCCACAACCCCATGGGGTTTTAGCCCACTAATTGGGGTTACTAACTTCAAACACGAATATCTCTCAAACAGTGAAGAATTACGCGGCGTGCCATATATCAACGGAAAGATCTCGACAAGTAGAAACCATCCAAAATATCCTTGATTCGGAATAGAGTAAGTTGTCAAGTCAAAATTCCCATGCAAGATCAAGGTAGCCCATGGTGCTGCATGGGTTGACATCAATGACAACGACTGATCAAAAAATTATGTGGCCTTTCGGCCTTCAGCAATATGACAAAGATCTTCAGCCTTCATTGAGGCTAATTTTGTGGCCTTTCACCCTCCTGTAACATAACAGAATTGAGGTTTCGGTTCACTGAGGTTTCGGCCTTCTAAGTAAGCATGGTTTTTATTCTATCAACAAAATAAGATTATCTTCAAACCAATTTGGTCTTCTAGAAAACTAGGATTCCCTTCATCTTAGATTAAATTTCTACTCTTTCTATACTAGGCACTTGAGATAAAACTTCTGTTCCTTTTCATATCCTTGACAAATCTGGTTAGGGCACCGATTTCATGAAACTTGGTGGCATTTTATCTCCATGATAAGGATCCCATTATTTGACGAAATACCCTGCTATCGCAGTGAAACAATTTAATGCTTGATTGGAAGTGAGACTCATTCATGATCAATATGAAGGCCTTAGGTTTTCGGCCTTCTACAGACAGAGCCAAGCCCTTGTGATATAGACTTTCAACCTTCCTTTTGGAGTGAGACTCTTGGGCAAAATTAATACTTTAGAGGCAAGATTGAAACAGGAACACCTTTTCCTTCAAAGCTAGTCTTATAAAGATGGTCAATCAAATTGTAGATGGGTGAGCTCAATGCTCTTTCCTTCAACCTTGCTCTGATACCATGTTGATTTTCTAGTACAAGGATAGACTAGAACATTATTCTTCCAAATAACTATTTCCAATGATACATTTTTGACTTCTTAAAGCATTCAAATCATCATGCAGTTACACATAAGAAAATTTCAACCATTAAGCACAATAGAGCAGTAGAGATCAAAATCAAACAACGAAACAAGAGACACAAAATTACCCTCGGAAAACCCCACTCCAAGAGGAAAAACCCAACAACCTTTCCTTATGAGAAATTGTCCAATTCAACCAATTTGTACATCTTATTCTTCCAGTCAAAATGTCAAATGATTGACCACATTCAAAGCCCACTCAAACCAAGTCAAAGGAGAGAGAAAGAGTCAACATTTAGCTCATTGGTCAAGACTGGTCAAAGGGCCAAATTTCGACCTGCAGTAGCTGGTCAAAGGGCCGAAATTTGGTCCTGTAATTTCACAGACAATCTCGGTCAAACTACAGGGTTTTACCTGCCGTCAACCCTTGGTCAATGCCTAGAACTTGGTCAACAGAACAGTCAAAGATCAGAGAATATTCAACCTCCAACTTCAGTCAACAACTCGGTCAAACAGCAGGAGAAGAGTCCAAGTCAAAGCTGGTCAACACAAAGAACAGAAAGTCAACTCGTTGGTCAAAGCATCCATCTTCCTCCTTCGCACATGTGAGCAGATTGCTTGAGAAGTTGAGAACAGATCCGAATTTGTCAGGGATATGATGATCAAATGAGGAGATCCTTTTGTCAATATATAGGAATTCAATTGGATGGATTTTGACCAAGGGTCAAACCCCTTCAAGAGGTGGGGCCGACCTGTCAAAATAAGGCCGACAAAGGCAGGAGAAAAAATCAATAATTTCTCTTTTAACTTTGATAATGAAAATACAGACCGCAACTACAACTTCTCAACATATGTTTGCACTTCTCTTTGCTCATTTTTCTTCAAGTGTTGTTCTGCCCTAATGCTGGTTTGTTTATCTCATTATTGCAGAATTAGTGTTCGTGTTTGTTTTGTTCAATTCTCATTCTCTCTTGTGCCACTCAACATTTCTCATCTTGATGAGGAGTGAGCTAACCTGGCAAAAGATTTTTTTGGCATAATGAAGATTTAAAAGTGGCATAGTGTCATGACCCCAATTAAAAATTTTGCTAAGGGAATTCTCAATTTCGCATTTTTTGGCAGTTAATAAATATTTGGCATAAAACTTAGGAAAAGTGGGTGAAAAAGGAAAATTTATAAAGGTGCCACCCCAAAAATTAGAAAAGCCAAGAAATTCGATGGGAAGTCAAGAGTGGGGGGCACTCCAAGGGAATACGCACCCCATGGAGGAATTCCAATTGAGTGAGAGAGGAAATTTGATTGGTGGAGCCCGACAAGGAGCATGAGGGATGGCTAGCTATAAATTAGAGGTGAGGCTCTCATTTTGGGGGCTTTTGACAATTTGACAATAGAACCAAGTTCTTTTGCGTTGTTGAGCCAAGACAACTAAGTGTTGCTCAGCAGTAGGGGATTCCAAGTGGAGATCTCCACTTTACCTTCAGTGGACTTCGAGTGCCACTCTAGGGGAGACATCTTCACACTTCAAAGTTGTTCTTAGAGGAGTTTGCAGGCACAACCAGTCATCACGTGGAGCAGTTGGGACGTAAAAGAGGAGTACACATTTCTTGGGAGAGCGATCTTGTGCTGGGATTGGTTCCCAGATTTTGTGGGTTGTTTACCCTTGGTATTTGCTGGAGATTTCAGGTAAATTGTGGGGTTGACTTGGGGCTATTTATTGTACCAAGTTTTCCTATGTTAGGCCTGCGCAGAGGGGCTTCTGGACTGCACAGTTCATGCAGGGGAGTTAATTGTGGGAGAGACTTGACCGGGAGTTTGGAGCTAGGCTTGCTAGGAGGTACAAGGAGTGTTGAGGGAATTTTTCCAACGTGTTGGAGGGGATTCAGTGGCTGAATTCCTGTAACACGAATTACCCAGTTAGTGGAGGAGCTCACAAGAATTGGGGGTTAATTTGGAGGGTTGGAACTAGACCAAACCCCTTCTGTGTTTTTATGGGTATTTGGAGGAGGGGTCCCGGTTAAATTTGCAGAATTTTCTGGGTAGTATTCAGGGCAGAATATGCCTTTTTGTTCAGCGGTGCATTTTATTATTCAGTTGGTAATTTGCACCATTTTGTGGGTTTTTCGGGTGGTTATTCTAAGGCAAATTCCTTTCTGGATTTGGTTGAGTATTTTTGGGAGAAGCTGTAGCTCCATTTTCAGGTGATTCCAGACACTACAGAGGGTCGTTGTTAGCATTTCCACTGCAACAGCAGTTGCCAGTTTTTGGGTCTGTGCAGAAGAATATTGGGTCGAAGTTTCCTAACTTGTGGGGTCATCTCTTCCACATGGATTTGCTCTAGCTTGCTTATGCAAGCCCGAGTGCACTTGTTCCTTGCTATATGTACTCCTTACAGTTCATAAATTAATAAAATGGCTCAGCTTATTTGCCTAGTTTCTTGGTGTTTTTGATGGTGCATGAGTATTTGTGATTTTTTATTTGCTATAGCCTAGTGCATGTATCTATTGTTAGTTGTCAATTTCAATTTGGAATATTATAAATAGTCAGGAATTACTCCACAAGCCAACAAGTGGATTACCATGAGGTGCTTATGTGTTAATTTTAGATAAGAATGGTATGTTCTATGCTTGCAACAATTACTTCAATGTTATTTTATCAACCCAATGGCAATTTCCTCTTAATTATCAATAGCAATCACATTGAAAGTAACTGTACATAGAACATAAACAATAAATGAAAAAAGACAAACCAAGTCAAGAGAAAACCAGTGTTTGGCGAATGCCAAGGAAAAACCCCAAGATGGGGAAAACCCTTTGATCAATTCTTCTTATTATTATATCAAATGTTCAGCAGAAAGAGAGAGCACAATAATACAAATTCAAAGTCAAAATTGACTTGCCAAATCACTGTCCAAAATAGCCATGTCAAATCTGCAATTCTACCCTCAGTTAATAGCAATCAAATGAACCCTAACCAAAAAGCCAACAGCAGTAAAAGTCTAGTCAAACTTCCCCAAAACAGCTTAGTCAAAGAGAGGAACTCGGTCTCTGTTGCTGGTCAAAGTCAACCAAAAACAGCCAACAAATTTGCAGTCAAATTTGATCAACATGAAGTCAACCTTGCGGTCAAACAGGCTTGCGGACAACGCAGGTCAAAGTGTCCAAATCACCTCAGTGTTTGTGCCAATAAATGTTGCCTGCTGAGACAGATTCTCCTAGAAAATCGAAGACAAATGCTGCCTAGAAAGTCAAAGTCACTGTTGGTCAAACCCTGGTCAAATTGCAGAAAAAACTTCATATTTTTGGCCCTGTAATTTTCGTCCTCCTTTATGCCACACGTGTGAGAAAAATCATCTGCCCAATAGTTGTACAAACCAATCAGATGAGGAGAGAGAAGGATGTGTGAGTTGATGAGGTGCCAAATGAGGTTTGAGGTCATCCTTATTTATACAAGTCGTTGAGGGTCAAAAGATATGTATGTTGGGCTTCATGAGCCTACATGATGATGTGGCCGACCTTGACAATTTACACGTGTGGGCTTGACCTCAAAAACATATTTCTCCTTGTCCAAATTTAGTGATCTTTAGGTCGATTTTGGTCCTCTCGAAAAGAGGAATTCAATGCAATAATTATTTCCATCAAATGAGTTGTCCAAAGTGGAGTTTGTCCCTAGTTGCCAATTTTACCACTCTCTCGTCTCAACTCTGTTGAACATAGATATAGATAATGAAGAAGAATCGATCGAGAGTGAGTCTCAAGACCTTGCCACTTTCCACTGAGAAAAGTCAGTGCACATAACCAGGGGTAAAACCCCAATTGGACTTGATCCCAGATCAAGTTGTTGAACACCATGCATCCTAGACAGGGAGTACGGAAGTACGTGATGCGTCCATCTATAGTGTTATGGTCCCTATCTACCTTTCCCAACTCACTAGCCAAATGACAGAAATTTCACATGAGTCTCAAACTACATGGGTAGGAAGTATGTTGGGGCATCCGTAGGAGAAGGTGAATCACTCATCCTACTCATATACCATATGAGAAGGTGAACCACTTATCCTATGCATATATCATCAGCTATAGGGGAAGGTGAGCCACTCACCCTATGCTCTCATATATCATCATTGGGTATCACAGGGGAAGGTGAACCACTCACTCTCTACACAGCATACCTATAGGGAAAGGTGAACCACTCACCCTATGGTCGCTCATAGCTCCAAGAAGTACCCAAGGCCCCTAGGAGCTCCTAGAACTCAATGTCCAACACAGGCGGAACCCTCATGGGAGGGTCCTTCCACGACTCCAATTCTCTCTTCGAAGGCTAAGAATTTGACATTCCCTAAGGGCTTCGTGAGGATGTAACCAATCTGCTCATCAGTCCCGATGTGTTGGATGTTGAGATTTTGGGTAGCATCGGATGTGCTCTAGCTCTGAAACTTTGTGAAGGGGCTAGAACACATGAGATCTCCAAGGCCCAGAAATCATTTGGAGAAATTCCACCTAGTGTGAAAGTTACTCAATAAATTAATTATTTTAATAGAGACCCTAAGTCTAACTTAGGGAAACTAAATAATTAAAGGGAATCAATTTAAACATGTGGGTGAGAATGTTCTAAGTAACATGGATCAAGTATTTTCTAATCTTAGCCGTTGATTAGAGATTAGATCATGGTCGTTGATTTCTCAACGAGAAAAGTATTAAAGGAAGGCTTGGGGTCAGTTGGAGAAGACACACAGAGCAGTAGCACTTGAGCTAAGTCAAAATTCTGGGGCGCGGTTTGCTGAGAATTTTCGAGTGAGCTTGTAGTGTTGGTGAGGGGCAGATCGGCGAGGGACATTCAGATCCAAGGCCGAGAATATATAGGCAAGGAGGCAGATCCGTACCAGGCAGCGTAGAGACCCAGCAGGAGGAGCGCAGCCTAGCCAGGCTCACGCAGAGGCAGTGTAGAGGCTGACGCAAGCCCTTTAGGGTGACGTAGAGGCAGCACTGAGCCCAGAGGGGTGACGCAAGAGCAGCCTGTGCTGCGCAGAGGCTCTAGCAGCTACGCAAAGCTGACGCAATGCCAGGAGAGGCAGCGCTGGGATTTCTAGTGGGCCAGAAAGGGCTCGTATTCAGCATTATTCAAAAGGTGTGAAGCCTCAGTTAAATCAACCATATTTTCTATCTCCGAGTGTTAGAGGTACATTTGCCATGAATTCTCTGTTGGGCAAACCATTACTGGTGCCCTTGATTGTATTCAAATATTGTACTTAATAAACAAACCCTCTAAGAGTTGTTGCACCGCTTTTCTCGCATTGGGTTTTTCAGGGGACATTGTCCAAAAAATACTGTCATATGTGCGTTATGCTTCAGTAAATGATTTGTATGTGTAGGTTGTAGTTGTGTTTACTTTGAAATTTTGCTGAATATTTCATAAAATAACTTGTTAATTAAATCAAACTAGTAAGAGAAGTAAATCAAGATACTACAGTAGGGTTTCTATATTCAAAAAAATTTCACATGGTATCAGAGCGATTGCAGATCACACTAAAGCCATCAATATAGGGTTGAAGTTTTTGTTGTAGGAGGGCAGCTGAAGTTGCATAGATTCAGAAAGAGGCAGCGCAACACCAGAGGGACAACACAGGCCCTGCAGGGGTGACTCAGAGCCAGTCTGCTCACGCAAAGTTGATGCAAAGGTTGACGCAAGCCCAGAAGGGTGACACAGAGCCTGTCAAGCTCACGCTGAGTTGACGCAGAGGCTGACACAGGCCCAAGAGGGAGACGCAGTCCAAGAGGGAGTGACGATGTGTCGGTTGCCGTGGCTAGAAATGCAATTTTCTGATCTTCGAAGTTGTTGTTGGGGCAATGTTTCTGCCGGTGCAGAACAATGCCCAGTAGGGTTGAAAAAGTAAGGGGAAACGGTTCCTCAGCAGATTTTCTAGCCAAGAAATCTGAGAGTCGATCAAGTGGAGTGATCGTAGAGGGCTAATTTGACAAAATTGGTGAAGGATTTTAGGGAGGGAAATCATTTGTCAGAGGGAGCATATTCTCTAGAGGGTTTCTATCGCCAAGAAACCCAGATCCGGTCTTTTGCTGAGTGTAGCAGCAGTAGAAGGGAGAAGAGCACTTGCTTTGACAGTTGGAACAGAGATGGCCCTGCATGGATTGAGAGATCAAGTTAGGTTAGACGGTGTCCAACTTTGCCATCTGGAAAGCCAGAATCCTGTGAGTCCTCGAAGAATATGGCATCAGATATCATGCCGAGAACGTCATGGCTGTTCCAACCGATGTTGCTCGAAGTTTAATGAAAATCATGCGCAGGCCAAATGCTTGATCATGGATGGAGTAAAAGATCACGTGGTTCTGCATATTGCCGAGAAGAATATAGCAAACGAGGTGTGGACGGCACTAACCAAATTGTATCAAGGTAGCTCCGTCCAAAGGAGGATGCTTCTGGAGAATCAGATGCGGTTGTTCCAGATGCACAAGGGAGAGGAGATCGATCCTTTCCTCTTTAGATTGCAGACTATCCGAGACCAGTTGATTGCCATGGGGCCAACTCCTGATGATGGAATCATGGTGAGGAATGCCCTGAATGCAGTCACTGATGATTGGGAGACCTTTGTCCAAAGTATCTTGGGCAGAGCACAACTTCGAAATTGGGGGGACATGTGGGCAATCCTTCGACGGGAGGAGATCAGAAGAATAACCAAGAGGGAATTCAGCAGCGGACAAGTCAAGATTAAGAAAGAGGAGGAAGATGCAACCCTAGCATCTAAGGGACAGAGGCAGCAAGGGAAGAAGAAGCAGGACCTATCCAAGGTCCGGTGCTTCAGATATGGCGAATTGGGACACTTCACCAATACTTGTCCTAAGAAGAAGGGAAAGGAAGATTCAGATTCCAATGCAGTAACATCGAAAGGGGATGACGGCAACGATGATGATGTGGCCATGATTTCTCATGTACCTCGAGAGAAGAGGTGGGGCGACATAGATCTATAGAGTGAGCTACAGATGGTGGACGACAGGATTCTTCAGGTGCCCAAACTCTTGGATTACATACGAGCTACGAGAGTCGTTAAAGACAGTAGTAGGATGACTGGAGTCAGTGGATGTAGAGGATCATGGAGGCACTTTGGCAGTGCTAGGATGTTGAAGATGCAGAGGATCATGGAAAGGCACAATGTAGTGGTTGAACGTTGAAGATTGGAGTAGCGCAGTGCAATGGCAGCAGCAACATGGAAGCAGCAGCGCAGAGGGGCAGTGCTTACACAGTGCAGAGCAGCAGCAATACAAAGGCTCTAGAGAGACAGCGCAGAGCAGCAGCAAAGGGTGCTTCAGTGATGAGATGCAGCCAAACTGACTTTTCTATCAGTTATCGGGTGATGTCCTTCACTTGCTTACTTCTCTGCAACTGAGTTGCAGTGCAGTAGTTAGCAATGGCAGTGTTATAGGCAGCATGATGCAGCAATTTGAGAGGGAGCTGCAGTACAGATGTGGCAATGAATGTGGCAAAGTCATGGGCAGCAGTACAGAAAGCAGCAGCACAGTGGATGGAGGGCAACAGGCCAAGCATCAGTAGCGCAGGGGACCGATGCCAGAGATCAGAGTAACGCTTCTGGAGTGAAGTGTTGCTAGAACACATTCCTCGCTAAGAGGGAGTGTTGAGATTTTGGATGGCATCGAATGTGCTCTAGCTTCGAAACTTTGTGGAGGGGCTAGAACACACGAGATATCCAAGACCCAGAAATCGTTTGGAGAAATTCCACCCGGTGTGAAAGTTATTCAATAAATTAATTATTTTAATGGAGACCCTAAGTCTAATTTGCGGAAATTAAATAATCAAAGGGAATTAATTTAAACATGTGGGTGAGAATGTTCAAAATAACATGGATCAAGTCTTTTCTAATATTAGCCGTTGATTAGAGATTAGATCACGACCATTGATTTCTCAACGAGAAAAGTATTAAAGGAAGGCTTGGGATTAGTTGGAGAAGACACACAGAGCGGTAGCACTTGAGCAAAAGTCGAAATTCTGGGGTGTTGTTTGCTGAGAATTTTTGAGTGACCTTGCAGTGCTAGTGAGGGGTAGATTGGCAAGGGATATTCAAATCCAACGCCGAGAATACATAGGCAGAGAGGCAGATCTGTACCAGGCACAGCAGGACCCAGCAGGAGGGACGCAACCCAGCTAGGATCATGCAAAGGCATTGCAAAGGCTGACATAAGCCCTTCAGGGTGACGTAGAGGCAGCACTGAGCTCATATGGGCGACGTAGGAGCAGCCTGTGTTGCACAGACGCTCTAGCAGCTATGTAGAGCTGACGCAGTGCCAGGAGAGGCAGCGCTGGGATTTCCAGTGTGCCAGAAAGGGCTTGTATTCAACATTATTCAGAAGGTGTGAAGCCTCAGTTCAATCAACGATATTTTATGTCTTCGTGTGTTAGAGGTACATTTGTCGTGAATTCTCTGTTGGGCAAACCATTACTAGTGCCCTTGATTGTATTCAGATATTCTGCTTAATAAACAAACCCTCTAAGAGTTCTTGCACCGGTTTTCCCGCATTGGGCTTTTCCGAGGACATTGTCCACAAAATACAGTATCCTTTGTCATATGTGCATTATGCTTCAGTAAATGATCTGTGTCTATGTGTAGGATGTAGTTTTGTTTACTTTGATATTTTGCTGAAAATTTCAGAAAATAACTTGTTAATTAAATCAAAGAAGTAGGAGAAGTAAATCAAGATAGTGCAGTAGGGTTTCTATATTCAGAAATTTTCACATTGGGGCCTTATTGCTCCCTCTTGTACCATATCCCAAATAAAGTAGTACCTAATATCAATATGCTTGGAGCGGTCGTGGAACACGAAATTATATAAAAGGTGAATCCCATTCTGGTTATCGCAATAGATCATGGTGGTATCTAGCACATGCTCAAATATCTCACTAAAGAGCTTCCTCAACCAAACAACTTCACAACAGGCCATTCTAGCTGCAATGTATTCGGCCTTGGCAGTTCTTAGAGCAACTAATTTCTTCTTCCTGCTCATCCATGAAATTGAAGCAGATCCTAATGAGAAGCAACATCCTAGCGTGCTCTTTCTATCCACCACATTTCCAGCCCAGACAACATCAAAATATCCATGTAGCCTCAAATTCCCAGCAGTGTATCTAAACCCATAATTGATTGTGCCACGGAGATATCTCAAGATATTCTTAGCAACAATCCAATGTATGTGATGAGGTTCAACCATAAATTGACTCAGTATTTACAGCAAAGCATATTTCTCGACGAGTGTTTACCAAGAACATCAGAGCCCCCACAAGTTGTCTATACTTAGAAGGGTTTGTAAATTCGGGCCCAACAACACTTCCACATAGCTTCTTGAAGTTGAGTTCCATCGAAGTAGACACAGCCTTGCATTCCACCATCCCACATCTCTCTAGCAGCTTCACAATGTATTGTCCTTGAGAAAGGAAAATCTCACCTAAATTTTTCCAGATCTAAAGGCCTAGGAAGCAATGTATCAGTCCTAGGTCTTTCATCTCAAACTCGGAAGTCAACTCCCTCTTGCATTGTTAAATGAGAGGGTCTGCACCTGTTAGAAAGAGATCATCAACATAAAGGACCAAAATAAGAGGCATGTCCTTTTCCACCTTGAAATATAGGTTAGGATCGGCATAGCTCCTTGTAAATCCCAGGTTCATAAGATAATTGTCAATCCTTTCATATCAAGCCCTAGGGGCTTGCTTCAACCCATAGAGGGAATTCTTCAACCTGCATACATGTCTCCTTCAATCTTGTACCTAAAACCCCTGAGGTTCTTCCAAGTAGACTTCCTCCTTAAGCGAGCCATGCAAGAAAGTAGTTTTGATGTCCATTTGAGGTAGGCTCCATCCTTGATTGGAAACAAGAGCAATAATATATCGGATAGTGGTATATTGGGCAACTAGTGCAAATATTTTGTCATAGTCCACTCCTTTATTTTGAGAGAAGCCACGAGCTACGAACTTGGCCTTATATTTTTCAACAATCCCATCGGCTCCATGTTTAATTTTGTAAATCCATTTAGAGGTGACCCAGACATCATTTTTTATGATCGACTCATATTCCTCATTCATCACATCTTTCCATACACTTTACGGCTTCTTCGTACGTGCAAGGTTCATCTTGAACAATAATACTCATGGCAGCCAAGTACCCTTGATACCTGTTTGGCTTCTTACTTTTGCGAAATGTCCCTCTTGGAGAAGTATGTCTCTTAGCATCTTCGAGAGTATCTTTGAGCCATAGTGGTCTTTTTCTTGAGGTAGAGGGATCACCAAGAGGTGGATCAATAGGATCCATCAGGCCATCAACATCAGGCATAGGCTCACCTGTCGGATGTTCATCTTGTTTTTCGGCAGCATCATCATCACCCTTCCTTGAGATGGAGAGATCTTTGGCTTTCCCAAGGGCAGTGTCATCGTCAAAGGTGACACCAGGGCTCACTTCCACATCTCTTTGACCAAGTACATAGATTCTATATGCTTTTGAATTTTCACTGTAGCCAGCGAATATACCTTTCTTCCTAGAAGCTTCCAACTTATTCCATTTCTCTTTAGGCACATGAAAGTATACCAGTCAAACAAATATTCTAAAATGAAAAACATTTGGTTTCTTACCAGTGAAGACTTCCTCAAGTGTCTTGAAATCCAAAGCTTGATGCGGGCTCTTATTTTGAACATATACGACAGTGTTGGCAGCTTTTCCCCATAAAAATTTCCGTAGACCTTGATCATAGATTAGGGCACAGGTGGCTTCCATAATTGTTCGATTCTTCCTTTCAGCAACACCATTCTGCTCAAGAGTGTATGGAACAATTGTCTCCCTCTCAATGCCAGCCTCTCTACAAAAGTCATTGAATTCATTTGATTCATATTCAGTTCCATTGTTGGTCCTCAACATCTTGATCTTCTTCCTTGTTTGATTTTCCACCAATGCCTTGAAAGAACAAAACCACTTGAACACTTCATCCTTCCTCTTCAAGAAATAGATCCATGTTTCGCGTGAAAAATCATCCACAAAGATTGTATAGTATATGTATCCTCCCAATGAGATTACGGGCATGGCACTAGATAGGTCAGAATGGACCAATTGAAGAATATCGGTTGTCTTGATTTCACTAGAAGGGAATGGTCCCTTTATATGTTTCCAAACTGCAAAAACCTAACAAACTCCTTCATGGTTCATATTAAAGTCAAGCATCCCTGTGACCATCTTCCTTACCCCAATTACGACTTTGTCATGTAAGTGGGAAAATATCCGATGCCATATTTCACATTGAAGAGAAGTATCAGTCTCTAAAGCTCCCAAAGGACTTCCACCAACTTGATAGTGATCATCAATGTGAAAAATCCGTAAACTCAGGATCCTACTTCAGTCACTGATGGAAAGTCTTCTATTTGTTATTTAACTTACCAAATTATTTACTGTGTTCTACAAGAAAATATTGAGATCCATTCACTACAGCCTACACAAATAATACTACGGAAGAAATACACATGCGGAAACATATCTGAACATACATAGATTACACAACCATTCAACACAATTATTTTCGGACAAATGTTCCCAGAAAAACCCAATGCGGGAAAACGGGTGCAACAGATCTTTGGGTTTATGTTATTATGCAGTAAATTCTGAGTACATGTCTATGATTGATGAAACTGTCAAATCATTCAGCAAAACTGACGAAAGAGATCTCGCGAGACAAAACTCACTCCTCCACGGGAAACTAGCACTGATCTGCACCAAGGTTGGACTGCGTTGTGCTGCCTCTGCACAATGACTACGTCACTCTATGCAGTCGCTGTGTCACAACTTGGCTGCCCTTCTTCCTCTGTGTTGGTCTACCTCCTAGCTTGGAGACTGAGCCTTCGAAAGATCTCTCTGGGGCCTGAACTGAGTTTGCACTGTCTCTCTGGCAGGAAAACAATTTCCCCTCTACAGCTCTGTGCAATGACTGCGTAGGCTCTGCATAATGTTGTGGCTCTCTCTGTCTTTGCTGCTGTGTACTCTTCGGCTCAGGAAAACTTCCAAATGGTGATACTGCCCCTCACTGCAATGAAGAATCACTTAGATCTAATCTTCGTCCGAGCACTGCTCCATCATAAGAATTTGATCTCTAGATTCTGTCTCTCGAATGTATTTTCTAAATGACGTTTTAAGTCATTCTTAGAAACTTTTCGTTGAAGATTCAACTGTCCAGATTAGATCTTAAGCAATGGCTAAGATTAACTTTTGACTTGATCTATTTCTTCAGATCATTCACACTCATATTCTATTAATACCCTTTAATTATTTTATTTTCCTAAGTTTTAACTTAGGGTCCCTTTAAAAATAATTAATTATTCCTATAGAATACAATCCAAGTGGAATTTCACTCAAAGAATTTTGGGTTATTTAGAATACATGTGTTTAAGCCTCTCCACAAAATATGAGACTTAGAGCACATCGGATGCTGCCCCAAATCAACACTCCCTCTTAGCGAGGAATGTGCTCTAACAATATACTCTGTTGCATATTGTTCTAACTCTGAAGCATCTCCCTCTGTGCTATTGATGTCTAACTCTGTTGTCCACCAACTCTGCACAAATGTTGCATATGTACTACTGCTGACACTGCCACTGCCAACTGCTACTGCACTGCAACACATTTGCTTACTGCAACGGAAAAACATCCGAAATTGGACAAGTATATTGCATCTCAGTGATGAAGATCTGACTGTTGCTAGCCTCTGCGCTGTCTCTCTGAAGTTGGTGTGTCGTTGTTGCTCTACACTGCGTTGCACCATTGTGCACTGCGCTGTTGCTCCTATGTTGTTGTCGCCTCTACTCTGCGCTGCTTAGTCTCTGGCACTGCTAACTACTACACTGTCACTTCTTACTCTTCTACTTTCGTCCATCCTGCTACTTTTGTTTTGGGCTCCCGTAGCAAGGTGATGATCCGAGAGGTGGACTTCCTCAAGGATCTTGCCCATCTTGTAGATCTCTGGGTCTACAACTCCATATCATCCCACCTCCCTCCTGGAGGTATATCAGCCATCATCACACAATCATCCTCCTCTATCTTTGCTACTCCAACCTGAGGATCATATTTCTCATCTTTTTCCTTGTTCTTGAGAGGACACTATGTGGCATAATGATCCATTTCGCCACACCGGAAACACTTGATCTTTGACAGATCCTTATTCCTCCTGCATTGTTCTTGTTGCCCCTTTGATGCAAGGGCCGCATTCTCTTCCTCCTCCTTCCTGTTCTTCTAAACGTTGTTGCTGCCGCCCTCAAGTTGACAATTGAGTAAATCTCTCCGCATCTCTTCTTGCTGAAGAGCTGCCCACATTGACTCCCAGTCCAGCAAGTTCTCACTTCCTAGGATACTCTAGACAAAAACTTGGTATTCCTCGGACACTAAGTTGAGGGCCAATCAAACCATATTTGTGGGCCTTAGGAGTTGATCCTACGGCTTCCATTTGATCTCGGTTTCCTGAAGTCAAGACAGGAATGGATCAATTTGTTCTCCCTTCTAGTGCGCATCTTCTCCTCCAAATACATCTTCCTCTACTCGGAAGACCCTCGATACAACGTTTCTAGCCCATCCCACATCTCCTTGGATGTCCCTTTGCCCGAGATGTGTGGAATGATGAGATCTCTCACTCCATCAAGGATCAATCGCTTAGCCTTTGCCATATTCTTCTTGAAGGCTCGTAGTGGTGCTGGATCCATCGATTCAGCCTGAGCACTGTCGATAAAGTGCTTAAGATTGTGCTCATCTAGAGGGAAGGAAATCCTTTCCCTCTAGATCACATAGTTGGAGGCATCCTATAACCGGTCCTCGTCACGCAATCCGCTGGTGGCCATCTCACCCAAATGCTATCGATCTAGTGCCTCTCACCCTCTGCGTAGCTGGCTTTACGCACTCCTTGAGTAAGCCACAAAACTGTTACTACTACACGGGGAACCTGAGTTTCTTGGGATAGAAACTCACTGAGGTTAGAAAATCCCCCAAACTGTGTTTCTTTTGTGCTTCCTGACGCTCTGCACCAGCAATCACTGTTGTGCAGCCAACTGCGTCTCTCCAACTGTTGATTTGCGCTGCTATCTCTGCCTCGGACAAAACTGCAATCTGGAAAATCCTACCTCTCTGTTAGCTCACTCAGAGAGAGATTTCCTTGCAGCTACTAGCCCTCCTGGCTTGGACTGCGCAATCTTCTAGGAGATAGATCTGTTGCTACTACAACTCTTTGTTCCCGGCTTCACTAACGTTGGATCTGTTGGATTTGTTCTTTGTCTCGCCTACACTCAGCTTAAACAAGCTCTGATACCATGTGAAAAATCCGTAAACTCAGGATCCTACTACATTCACTTACGGAAAGTCTTCTATTGTTTATTTAACTTAACAAATTATTTTTTGTGTTCTACAAGAAAATATTGAAATCCATTCACTAAAACCGAGACAAATAATACTAAAGAAATACAAGTGCAGAAATAAATCTGAACATACACAGATTACACAACCATTCAACACAATTATTTTTGGACAAACGTCCCCAGAAAAACCCAATGCAGGGAAACCGGTGCAGCAGATCTGAGGGTTTATGTTATTATGCAGTAAATTCTGAGTACATGTCTATGATTGATGAAACTGTCAAATCATTCAGCAAAACTAACAAAAGAGATCTCGTGAGACAAATCTCACTCTTCCACGAAAAACTGGCACTGATCTGCACCAAGGTTGGACTGCATTGTGCTGCCTCTACGTAGTGACTGCGTTGCAACTTGGCTACCCTTCTGCCTCTACGCTGGTCTGCCTGTTGGCTTGGAGACCGAGCCTCCGGAAGATCTCTCTGGGGTCTGAACTGACTCTTCACTGTCTCTCTAGCAAGAAAACAATTTCCACTCTGCATCTTTGCGTAGTGGCTGCATAGACTCTGCGTAATGTTGTGGCTCTCTCTGTCTTTGCTGCAGTGTACTCTCCGGCTCAGGGAAACTTCCAATCAGTGATACTGCCCCTCACTGTAATGAAGAATCACTTAAATCTAATCTTCGTCCAAGCACTGCTCTGTTAGAAGAATTCGATCTCTAGATTCTTTGTGTCTCTCGAATGTATTTTCTAAATGACCCTTCAAGTCCTTATAACCTTCTCGTTGAAGATTCAACGGCCCAGATTAGATCTTAATCAATGGCTAAGACTAACTTGACCTAATCTGTTTCTTCTAGATCATTCACACTCATATTCTATTAATACCCTTTAATTATTTTATTTTCCTAAGTTTTAAGTTAGGGTCCCTTTAAATATTTTAATTATTCCTATAGAATACAATTAGGGTGGAATTTCACTAAACGCTTTCTGGGTTATAGGGAATTCATGTGTCTAAGCCTCTCCACAAAATATGAGATTTAGAGCACATTTGATGCTACTCCAAATCAACAATCAACCCTAAATCCAAGAGTAAATGCATCTTTAGGGTTTCTTAGCCAAATATGTACCTTCCCATCAATGAATGCTACCTTGAAGCCTTTGTTTTCCATTGCAAAAATAGATATCAGGTTCTTCTTCAAATCAGGCACATACAACACATCTTGTAGATGAATGGTTTGACCTTGATTCAAGTGAAGAGTGACAATACCTATCCCTTTCACGGGGTAGGTGCATTATCTCCAAGTATAATTTCTAGATTAGTCTTTTCTCAACCAAATTTGAGAGGGCCTCTTGTTGAATTTCCATGACCTTGGGTCTAGGTTAGAGTCTTAAAATCACTTACGCTACCGTGAACTACTTTTCACAGCGGAAATACAAAGCAGTAAATCACACATGCACAAATATACACAGTTTTAAACAAAATTGTACAATAATGTACAATCACCAATCTTCGTTATATTAAACCGAAATCTGAATAATACAAAAGTCTATGGTATACAAGATACAATGACAAACTCGATGTCGTATCTCGTCTTGTCGGTCCTTCGCTTTCGTACTCCTCACTAGTTGTGCCTTAGTCCATCACGACCACAACGCATCGAGACTGTTGCCTCCTAACATTGTTGCAAGTCACTTCTATAGAGTGTACACGAGCAGATCCAATCTGCTCTCTGGGTAGGCCTAATTCCCGAGCTCCAAACTGCCAGGCTAGCAACCACCTTTGTCCATCAAGGTGCTGCACTTCGACACCAAACTTGACCCAAACTTCAGCTCCTCTTTGTCACGTCAAGATAGTTCATCTAGGGCTACTTTGGGTGGCCAACACACTACCCTCCACCAAATCAATGCCACCCAATACTAAACTGTCAGTTTTTCTCCTAGGATGGACTCTTCGCCACTATGGAAGGTCCTCCACACAGCACCAACAGGCAGCAACAATAACTAATCCAAATTGGTCACTTCTTGACCCAACAAAACACCAAATGTTGCTCCAACAAGCACGTACTAGCTCACAGTTTTGAGGTCTCTTTGACTGATGCATTTTTGGACTCGTTAGGGTAAAATAGACAGTCCCACCATCCCTCACAAAACTACTGCAACAATCCTTCTTTAGCTGTGGCCACCCTTCTCCTGCAATCTTTAAGCCCCACGCTGCCTGTTCATGCTACAACACTCCCAAATAGGCCTTACGGCCCTCCTTGCTTTCGTTAGCAGAAATTTGCAGTGGCTTTAGGGACTGCGGCTTGCTACAAGAAGCCTTCTCCTTGTTGCAGCAGCCCTTCCCAAGGGTCTGCACCTTACCTTAACCCCCAAACAGTTCAGACTTACTCTCTTGCTATCTCAACCTCCAAGAATAGGCCCACGACCTTCCTTTCTAAACCTCGGCCTCCTATCCTTGCCTTCTTCCTTTGTTGCAGCCCAAACAATTAATTCTTCTCCCTCCACAAGTTGTTCTCTTGAGTATTTGTTGCACAAATGGATGCTAAAATGAGTTGTATTCACCTTATATTTATATCCAATACAAGGGCTCCATGAATTATGAAGAGACATGTCTTTTGGACAAAATTACTTCAAGCCTACATGACTTGAATACCAAATAATTAGTTGTCAATTTCAAAAATTCATTTCTCCACTTCTACAACTCGAAATTCGACGATTCTCGAAACGTTGGATTCTCCTTTCCGTCTTCTATTGTCTCATGCCATCACATGTAGAAATTTGCTTCTAGAAATGCCCCAAACATGATTGGGTGCAAAACCCCATACTTGGGTTCCAAGCCCACAAGTGACCCTAGCGCTTTGCCCTCCAAACCTTGAACCTTAGGGATTGGAGTACCTCCCAAGCTACAAAAGCTAACACTCCCTCTTAGCGAGAGAGGTACCTCCAAGACTAGGAGGTGACTCATCATCATTATCACTGCTCGCAACACTTGCCCAACTCCTGGCGCTCACAATCACAACAATCCATGTACAATGAACTACACCTTTCTCGGAAGTGTCATTGTCACTGCTGGAAGCACCCTGCTTCTTCTTCTTTTCCTGTATCGCTTTCCAGTCCCTCCATGATTCCTTCTTGGTAGATGTGGAAGCACCCTTGCTCCCCACTAACCACGCACTCTTCTTAGGTTGCAAAGTCTCCCTTTGACCCTACAAGCTCCCACTAGAACTCGACTCCTTCTGAGTCTCTGGAACCTAGACCTTCTTCTCGAGAACCTATACCTTCTCCTCTGAAGACTGCACTTGCACCTACACCTACTCCTACTTCTGTGGAACCTACACTTGCTCCACCTGCTTCATTCCATGATCCACAGGCTTGCCCGTCAACCTGTAGAGACCATGCTCTCTAACTCTTAGTACAATCCCACCGGACTTACAGTGTCTAGGCCTGAGTCTTGTCTTCCCATCCTGGAACAAGACCTCAAACCCCTTCCTCTCCATCATTGAGATGGAATTCACACCATCCCTAAGTCCTGGTACAAACAGTACATCTTGGACCCGCATCATAAGTCCTGTGTCCATCCTGAATGGGACAAAACCCGATCCTCGGATCTCCAACTGACTCTTGTCACCCAACTCCATGTGCAACTTCGAGTCCCATTCAGCTAGAGTCTCAAAAACCTCATGTGATCCTGTCCTATGCTTTGTCGAACCACTCTCCACGTACTGTCCATCCTCCTTGATAGTACCCTGCGAGAAAAGAGAAATCATAGCAAAGTCCTCCTCTTCCAATCTCCTGGAGAGATCATCTATCTCAGCTTAAGTGGAAACACCGACGACCTACTTTCCTTTCCTCTTCTCATCATCTCCATTCTTCATCGGACATCTCGACGAAAAATTACGCATCTCGCCATAGTTGAAACACTTGAAAGTTGAATTTACTCAAGTCCTTCTTCGACTTACCCTTCATTCGCGCTACAAGTGCCACATCCTCATCTACCTTCTTCGATGGATGAAGATCCTCGTCTCACAACTCTTCCTGAATGAAGCCGTCCCATAATCTATTTCAGTCTAGAAATTTTTCCCTGGTAACGATTCTTTTGATGAAGGGTTTCCACTTCCTCGATGAACCCTTTCAAGGCAATCCTCACCATACCTCCATCTGAAAAAGTCACACCGACGACAGCAAGCTCATCTCTGACCTGGGACAAGCTCATCAGATACGAAGTCACTCCTTCACCCTTTATCATCTTTGTGGAATTCAACTTGTTCTCGTTCTTATTCTGGAACAAATTTTGAAGAGTCATCCACATCCCATGTGCATTGTTCTTCCCAGACAAATGAGGTATTAAGGAATCCTTCACACCATCAAGGATGATCAATCTCACCTTCGTATCCAAATCTTCCCATATGTCCAACTCCTTAGGGTAGGTTGTCTTCTTGATCTCTTTCACGGCAAAATCCCAGATCCTGTTGACCTACAAAACTGAATATTTCCTCTCATTCCAAGGAGTATAGTTGGAGAACCCTTCCAACCTGTCCTCATACCGGAGACATGCCTGCAACTTCGACATTGTAGTGAACCCTTCACTTACAATGTGACCAACTCCCTCTCGCGTTGTACTTCGTTGCACACAACTCTAATTCACTTACTTGCAAAGCAGCTCAAACACTCTCTGACACCATGTTGAATTTCCACAACCCTAGGTCTAGGTTAAGTCTTAAAATCAATGACGCCACCAAACCAAGAATCTCAACCACCAACTATTTTGCACAGCGGAAATATAAAGCAATAAATCATACATGCACAAATATACACAGTTTTAAACAAAATTGTACAATAATGTACAATCACCAATCTTCGTTATATTAAACCAAAATCTGAATAATACAACAGTCTATGGTATAAAAGATACAATGACAAACTTGATGTCGTATCTCGTCCTGTCGGTCCTTCGCTGCCGTACTACTCACTAGTTGTGCCTTAGTCCATCAAGGACACAACACATCGAGACTCCAGGAGGGTTGCCTCCTAACACTGCTGCACGTCACTTATGTAGAGTGTACACGGGCTGATCCAATCTACTCTCTGGGTAGGCCTAATTCCCGAGCTCCAAACTGTCAGGCTAGCAACCACCTTTGTCCATCAAGGTGCTGCACTTCAACACCAAACTTGACCCAACCTTTAGCTCCTCTTTGTCATGTCAAGTTAGCTAGTCAAGGGCTACTTTGGGTGGCCAACAGACTACCCTCCACCAGATCAGTGACACCCAATACTACACAATCGGTTCTGCTCCTAGGATGGACTCTTCACGTCCACGGAAGGTCCTGCACACGGCACCAATAGGCTACAACAACAACTAATCCAAAATAGTCACTTCTTGACCCAACAAAACACCAAACGCTACTCCAACAAGCACGTACTAGCTCACAATTTTTTGAGGTCTCTTTTGTTGGAATCACGATTGCCGTTAGACCAAAACCCGCAGGCGTTAGTCTTCGCTACAATCACCAGATTTAGGATCCACAAGAAGCGGTTAGTCCATGTCGCGAAACACACAGGGAGCATTGAACCCAATGTCAAACAATCTCCCCCCCAACGCGAGCCGGGTGAGTTTCGAACTCGAGACCTGTCGCTCTGATACCACTTGTTGGAATCACGATTGCCATTAGACCAAAACCCGCAGGCGTTAGTCTTCACTACAATCGCCAGAGTTAGGATCCACGAGAGGCAGTTAGTCCATGTTGCAAAACACACGAGGAGAATTGAACCCAATGTCAAACATCTTTGACTGCTGCACTTTTGGACTGGTTAGGGCACAATACACAGTCCCACCAACCCTCACAAAACTGCTGCAACAGTATTCCTTTAGTTGTGGTCACCCTTTTCCAGCAATATTTAAGCCCCACGTTGCCTGTTCATGCTACAACACTCCTAAATAGGCCTTACAACCCTCATGTCTTGCCTTAGCACAGATTTGCGGTGGCTTTAGGGACTGCGGCTTGCTACAGCAAGCCTTCTCCATGCTACGACAACAGTTTCCAAGGGTCTACACCTTACCTTAACCCCCAAACAGTTGAAACTTCCTCCCTTGTTGTCTCGGCCTCCATCAACAGGCCTACAACCTTCCCTTTCTAAACCTCGGCCTACTCAAAAAGCCCTAGAACAGATCTCGATCTCCTATCCTTGCCTTCTTCCTTTATTGCGGCCAAAACAGTTAAGTCTTCTCCCTCCATGAGTTGTTCTCTTGTGTATTCGTTGCACAAATGGATGCTAAAATGACTTGTCGTCACCTTGTATTTATATCCAATAGAAGGGCTCCACGAATTATGAAGAGACATGTCTTTTGGACAAAATTACTTCAAGCCTACATGACTTGAATACCAAATAATTATTTGTCAACTTCAAAAATTCATTTCTCCACTTCTACAACTCGGAATTCGACGATTCTCGATGCGTTGGATTCTCCATTCCGTCCTCTATGTAATATCCCAAATGGGATATTTCAACCAAATTTGCAAAAAATAACTTAACACAAAATTTCACTGTAAAATCAACATTTTATTAACAAAGGATTGCCACGTAAAAATAAAAATAAATAACGCACTGCAATCCATTAACACATTGAACCAGAAATAATCTCAGCTTTTTATTATAGATGGCACACTGAGGTTACATGCATATCTGACCCAAAATAGCTTATAGATGGAAAGATAGCCTCCCATATAATCTGCTGCAATGCATCGGCCTCCAAAACTGAACAACTGCACTCTCCCTCCAACAACAGCTACCACTGAATCAACTGGAAGACAATGAAGCACCAATTGAGGATCTGAATGACCCTCCAATATTCCTGAAGCTCTATGAAACTCCTGAATGAAGTCTCCTCAAAGAGAGTTGGGTTTTCGTCCAACACTCGACCACATACCCGAGGGTTTCCGTCATGGCGCTACCAATGGAGTAGAGAACTGGGTTCTCAACCTCACATACAAGAAAAGATATCAAATCCAAGATGTCCCTCAATGGCCTCCCCCTCTACTTTTATAAATCTCATGGACCCCTCTAGAGCCTTATATTTTATTATTATTTTAATCATGGAGCACTTTTCCCTCTTATTGTCCAATTAAAATATTCCTTTTTAATGCAAGAAAGAGTAAATCGGCTACCATGTCTCCTCGGGTCACTAAAACTCATGTCCAACCATCCTATTATGTAGGTATTCTCATTCTGGTTCCTATGAGCTATTACTCTAAGGTGTTCTATCACGTATTCCTAACAGAATGCCACCTTGAGCGTAATTAATTGAGTTAAGCCCAAAAATAGCTCAGTTTTCCGAACGCTGTCGGAATGCATCGGAACGAAAGGCAAACAGTGCAGATGATGGAGTATATCAAGCGAATGCCACCGGTCCTCATAGAAACTCCTCAAAACTCCTCCAAAAAGCCCATGGGCCTACTGATGACACCAACCTGTACTTGCGACCTGTCTATTCCCAACTCTGGAAGTCCATCCTAACCATGTCATAAGGAAAGCCAAAAAAAAAGGAATATTACAAACCGTCTGCCCCAAGATTGCTTGCCCTCAAGCAATCCAAATACATGGGCCACCCTGTTGGCCTGATGCAACTGAGACCCAATGTCCGGATCCCATACAAACCCCTGGCTGCTACTATGTTTCTGCGTCAAGCCACCCAGAATAGATCGCTCAATGTTGGGATCCCAAACTGATCTCTCACTGCACCTATCATCAATCAGTCCTCCTGGATCCCAACGCCACCATGGGCAATCATCGCCCAAGTCCCATGGCTCGGACTACACACTGCCTCTGGCTATAGTTGCTACCCCATGAAGCGAAGACCACCAACAAGCATCAATGCTCCATGGCTCCTGTTGTGTCGTAGCTATGACTGTGTAAGTTGCCCCACCCACTGCATACCAACTCATCACCTCTCTCCAATCCAACTCCTGACTCAATCTCATGCTAACCTTGCTCACCTGAAGTAGGGATGGAATGCTGAACGGTTGTCGACATGTGCCCCATTGCCAACTGGAAGCTGCAGCGCCTGTCATGTCTAAGGGTCCCTGCTCCGCTATGCTCCCTACTAAGAAGATCGCACCATCAATAGGGTACCAACCCATGATCTCCCGACAATCTATCCCGGAAGAAGAATCCAATTCACTGACCCCTGCATACAGAACACGTCTAGAGTGTTGTCGCAAGCCCATACTCAACTCATGTTGCTCTGTCATGTCTGTCAACGAGATCTCCCTGAAGAAGGAAGCCCCTCTCTCTATAGTAGGCCAAAGTGGGCAAGATATCTTGCAAGCCCCATCGATGTACTCCTGGAGAGTGTTGTTCCCTGAAAGTACTACAATTATGCTAACTGCATGTGCATCTGCCCGCACCTCATCAGTGGGTCGCCCCGAAGATGGATGTACCACCATCTCCAACAACTCTTCCCTCTCCTGATCAGGAACGTCATACTCCTGTTGTCTACTAGCCTCCCGCAAAACTACCCTATCGACCTCCAACACCTCCTGAGGATAAGAATCTGCAACTACTGTCACCCTACTAGATGTTCGTACATCTATCTGCTCCTCATCAATGGCTAACACCAAGGGTAACCGCACATCCATCACAGACTCAATGTGAACCTCCATTTGGTTCTCCCCAAGAGGAATATCATGCATACTGTGCATATCCTCCTCCTTAGCTGACTCATGCTCCAGTTGAATCATCACAAGTGACTCATCATCCTGAATATCTCCCATAGAGTCCCCTGACTGCTCACCATGCACACTAGAATACAAATCCGGCCTACTGTCATCAACTCCGCATGGTTGCTCATGCTCTTGAGAAGTATCCTCATATGACCCCATGGACTCTTCCAAAGAAGAGTCCTCATCCTGACATATAGAAGGAATGCTTCTTGACTGTGACAAAATGACTGAAGACAAAATGGACAACATGTTTGTTCTGACTGTGTCTGGGTGATGTTACCTAATGTTAAAGAAACATTGGAACATCTGACGGACCAAGTCATCACACCCCAAATCAAGCATGATGTCATACGCTCTGAACATGGCCATACCTCCTAAGATCTCAAGCTTCTTCCCAAAGGTAGAGCCTGCATTGTTGTCCAGGTCCTAGAAAGTCTCTACTATCAATCTGAAAATTCTTCTCATAACATCATCATTGTACGAAGCAATAGGTGCGGTCAACCTCATTATGTTACCGAGGCATGATGCAACTAGAAGTCTGAACCCTTCACAAGGTTCTTTCAAAAACTTGGGTTGTATAAGAGCAAGCATAGCAGGTTTTAGAACTCACATTAGTTTCTTTCCTTCTAACTGGCTCAATTTGGAAATGAATTCATCAATTTCATCAAGTTTGGAAAGAACCCTCCATGTGATCTTCATGTGTTTCAAATCTGTTTCAAAGGCCAAAAAAATTTGTCCTATTTCCTGCCCTTTCTGCACATCTTTTTCCTGTTCCTTTTGAAAAATGGCATAGAATCCTTTTGAGGAAGTTCTGTTATTCTGCTTGGGTTCTTGGTCCATAGAAGCATTATGGTTTAAGGCATCAATTGTTGTACTGTCACGTGGGCCCATTGTTCAGCAACATATATGAAGATAGCAATGATTCAGCTGTAATCAGATCAGCAATAAGTATTACTATAGAAAACTGCTATATCAGTATGTGTAGACGCAGATATACTCAAGCAGCCAATTCTGCTCACCCCCCTTAAGACATAAATTGATAACAACAAGGTTTGACTCAATAGGCAGCATACAGGAAACCTCAGCTCATGCCATCTTATGGCAGTATGACCACTCAAACTATGACAACACTCAGACACAACATAGCAACTCAGGACTAAGACTGCAACTTGCAATTTGGTGACTGAGCAGGATTGAATATACAATTCACTTAACCTATTAAGAATTTTATGAGTCTATAATTAAAGTTTCAGTGATGCTTTATGTCAAAGGGTCGTGACAACAATATGACTTCTTGACAAACTATTACATGTCAATATTCTGCCCACTCAGTATACATGACTAATATAAGACCACTAAGACTGTAGAACATTTCTTAAAATCTGAGTTTTTCAGTGGTTTGTTGAAGTTCATTCAAACTTCTCACACAGTTGTGTTTCAATGGAATATTGTCTTTGAATGCTTGGTATGATAAGTGTTGTAATGAACACACGAACCAGAGTATAAAATACAACTCTAAAATATCAACCCACAATTCATAAACACCCAAAACTGTGAAAATTTTCTGAATACAACAATACAGAAATCCCACTGCAGTATCTTGGTTTACTTCTCCTACTTGTGATTAAATTATACAAGTTATTTTCAGAAAATTACCGAAGTAAACACAACTAACGACCTACACACACACTGATCATTTACTGAATATTACGTTCATTCAACAAAGTGACACACAGATTTTTCGGACAATTGTCCTCAGAAAAACCCAATGCGGGAAAATTGGTGCAGCAGATATGAGGGTTTATTATTATTAAGTAGAAATTGAGTACAATAAATTTGGGCAACTTTCTAGTTAACCCGACAGAGAATAGATCTGCAGCAATACCTGTTGTTTTGGAGACTGAAAATTTCACTGATCCACACCCTCAAATAGGATTTACAGGACTAAGCCACTTTCCGCCTCTAGAAACCCCAGCGCTGCCCCTGAAGCCCCTGCGTCAGCCCTGCTAGCCTTTGAGTGCCTCTGCGTTAGTCTAGAGGGGACTGTGTAACCCTAGACTAGGTGACGCAGTCCCTACGCTGTCCTGGATGGCCTCTGCGTAACCCTGGAGGTCTCCTACTGGCTCAGCGCTGCCCTTTATGGGCATGCGTAGCACCTACGTAGCGGCTGAAGCCCTCTGCGTTGCACAGCTGCTGCGTAGTTGCTGCTGTTGCCCCTGCTCCTCTGCACTGCTCCTCTGCCTCTTGCTGACTCTTGGCTCCGAGATCAGATAATCCCCTCAGCCAATACTACCCCTCATTGCAAAAAACTCTTATGGAAATTCTTAGCAAACCTGCCCTAGAATTCCAGCTCAGTCTCTCAGCCCTGCCTCTGTGTGTGTGTCTCCAACTGACCCTCAAGCCTCTCTTATACTTTTTCGTTGAGACATCAACTGCTGTGATTTAATCTCTTATCAACGGTTAATATTAAAAGACTGTTTGATCTGCGTCACTTAGAACATTTCATCACATGTGTTTAATTAACTCACTTTAATTTTTCTAATTCCCTAAGTTAGACTTAGGGTCATCATTAAAAAAATTAATTATTTGAATATCTCATACATAAAATGAAATTTCTCCAAACGCTTTCTGGGTTTTGGAGGTGATGTGTTTCTTATCCCCTCCACAAACTAATATGGATGGTTTGAAGAAAGGCGTGATGGATGGTTTGAATAATGGCATGGAAGACATGGAAGCTAAGATCGAAGAAAAAATGAAACACAACATGGAAGACATGAAGAATTATCTAAAAGCAGACATGGAAGGTTTGACAAAGTTGATACAAGAAACGATTCCTAATGGCGAAAAGACAGTAGAGAAAACTCATGATGAGAACAAAATAAATGTTAATCGTGATTTCATAAACTCAAATGTTGGATGGAAGACCCACCATATTCCAAAGATCGATATGAGGAAGTTTGATGGCAAGGATTCCATAACATGGATACTACATATGGAGCAATATTTTGATCTCAATAATGTGCAAAACACACAAAAGGTATGCATTGCAACTTTATATTTAGAACAAAATACATTTGCATGGTATCAATGGCTTTGCTCCCATAAAACTATTGTCACTTGGTCAATTTTTACGGAGGAAATGATAGCACATTATGAGGATATAAAGAGCAACACCTTCTTTAGCCAATTGATAAACAAAAGTGTTCAGTGGTAGAGCACATTGAAAACTTCCA